>JAANDH010000957.1:11743-83108 GCA_011799765.1 Nymphaea thermarum
GATATTACAGAAGTTTGCCAAGCTGTGGGGAAGGATTCAAGCTGAGGTTGCTAATCATTGGAAGCAGGTCATCAAGATCAATGGTTTCATAGTTTACTCAATTGGCAAGCCGCTGGATCCATGGCTGAAGGACATGCCTGTTATGGCATAGGCAGAGCATGTATGAAAATGTTACAGTTTGTACTGCATTTTCATGTCTATTTATTTTGAAATTTGCTGACATATCCAGAAAAGAAGTTCTTTTCAGTGTCTTGGCAACATTGTTATGAAAATTTTGTGATTTCAGGTTAAACAAAACGCAATTCCCATTTGTTCTTCAACTATGACAAATTGACAATTACGAATGCAATTTCCATTCCCATTTGTTCTGCTTTGATGTGAAAACAAGGAAATGAAATCCTAATTTATGGATTAAGAGTCTTCGCTGGGTTGGATCAAATGGAGCTTTGATGCAGTAAAATCATTGGGGGATGAAAAGAAAAAAAAAAACATTTACCACGTTAAATTTTTCTTGTGCATCAAACATGGTTAAATTTATCACGTTAAATTCTTCATGTGCATCAAACAATGTTAAATTTACCACGTTAAATTCTTCATGTGCATCAAACAGGACCTCAAATTGGAAGATGGAAAAATTTCATCCTGTAAATTTTTCCAGAAAAATTTACCATGGTAAATTTACCGCGTTAAATTTCACCCGCCCATCAAACGGGCCCTAAAGGACATAAAATAAAATATAAGATCTATAACAAATAGCTTGTCGGATGAGGGAACTATATTAACAAGCAAAGGTCTCTTCTTCAACATACCAATGAATTAAAGTATTTCTTTCTAAGGCTCAAAAACTTGAGAAAGTAGTTTATGAAATTCACTGACCTAAGAGAAGAACAGTACTTTAATTATCAATGAAGCCGATCAGACCACTGCAGTAATTAAGTCCAAAAAAAATGAGGGACAGACCTTAGCAGTTCCGACAGGAATGATGTCCACAAATTCAAAGATATGCCCTGGCTATCTCCAGCAAGATTCTTGTAAAGATGATGAGCAGTTGATCTATCTGCTACCCCAGGAACACCAGGAGCTATGCGAATAAAGGCTTCTTCTCCGACAAGTTTCCCCTTAACCAGAAATTAAGGTAGATGGACTCATTTCAGATACTACGTTCTCTGTAGGTGCATCAACAGAAACCTAAAAGCTCATTTAATAAGCTAAAATTTCATCTAAACATGCCAACATAACTTGAAGGATATGGCAAGCACTCAAACAAACACAACACATGCTGGCACACACATGAACACGAAAAGTCTTTTTTGATGTACAAGAACTCAAGCAGACATGAGACAAGTTTGCTATATTCTGCCATATATGTAACTATGACACATGGGTGCAGTGCACAGGTACAGGTGCGGCAAAAACTTCGGCGCTGTTGTGTAGACACACACACAGAGTGAGAGAGCTGTGGCATAACAGCATAAGGAAATGCCTAGAGAGAGAGAGTCAACAGAGGGCAACAATTGCCTTTTCGCCCAGCTAAGTTGTTTTACTTTTTCATTTTAAAATTTTGAATGAAAATGGACTCAGTCAAAGTTGATGGAGCCTACATTTTGGCAAACATAGCCTGGTGCACAGCCAGGCTAAATGACAGCAACAAATTCTCCGTTCACTTGAGTCCAGTTTTGCACCCAAAGATGGACGGACATAGTAGGGTGCAGCTGACAGCACCTGACACATAAGTGGCACACCAGCACCCAAGTCCTGTTGAATCAGGTTTGGCATTCATTCTGGCATGTCCATGTGACATAGATAGAAAAGAACTCTGATGTTTCAGTAAAGTGGCAGCCATCGTGTACAAATTTGTAGATGAAGAAACAATATAAAACATCTGCTTTCCAACGAAACTAATGATTGAACTACTTAAAATATTTCAGATTCTTTAAAAATCAGCATTTCCTTGTGTAAATGGCTTAGTTACACCAGATATAGATCGCAGATTCGCAGCAGATTATTATTATTCAAAGACCTTAGACGCCTGCAGAAGATACAGCTGAAGCCATAAATCCAGTTACAAGAAAATGGCTAAATTCTAAGGATTTTTTTAGAGAATTGCCTGAAAAACTATGCTCAACACAGAAACCAACCAGACAGATGCAAAACTATGTCCAAAAATCACATACATATTCACTAGAAAATCTCAAGAAAAACAAGAGAAAAATAACAGATGAAGGAAATGATGTCCACAAGCACACAATACACATGCGTAGACACATACACAAAATAATTTCACAAAAAGGACAAGACAAGAAAGAGAGGATGGACTGTAGAAGATAAAGACAAAATCAATTCATTTCAAGTTTCTCCGTTAAAAATAATGAAGTTTATGGCAGTAGATCACCCAGATTGACTGACTTAACCAACTGTTTAGGTGGTCAGACTCCCTCACATCATTGGGCAGCCTTAAGCGTGCTTTTGACTGCCTAGGAGGTTACTTGGTTCCAATACTTGTTGCATAAAAAATAGGTATTGAGACATTTTCAATAACAATCGTTGAATTATCTCCTTAAACAAAGCACGTCAACGTACACAATACCTGAAGAGAATTGTGCTTTGGAACCCCAGAAATATCATTTTCTTTCTCATACGGACGCTCCCATGCAAGCATGGTTATGAAGATAAGCCTCTGAAATGCAGGTTCCTGTTAAAAGAATTGGAAGTATTCCACCACTGTCAGGTAAAATATTGTGGTGCCATATGCAAGGTAATCATATTGTTAATGTAGCCTCTGAAGACAAATTTTTACAGAAAAGCAATTGGCTCATGCATGTCTAATCAATTCTACCCTTTACATGTTTTCCATTCATCTCCATTGGAGCATACCCAAATTACAGAGCTCTAAATCATTCAACAACCCTTTTTATGTTTAAATGACGTTATAACTTATATATCAGTTTTTCTTTGAAAAAAGATAGTTAAAGAAAATCTGTCCCAAGTAACTAGGTTTTAAAACATTGGTTCTAGTCGCTACCCCAGTATAAATACTCATTATTTTGATTAATGCAGAGTCATATTGAATACTATGAAAAATTTTCATTGATTTTTTTCCTTGTGTCAAAACGAACATACATGCAATTGAACATACTCAAGCAAATAGTCTCATGTTTCATGCTAAAATACCATGTGTTCAGAGATGTAATATTCCTGGAAATCTTGGAAGTTTTAAAACATTGAAAAATATGAAATATAAAAGAAAATGTTATGACAATAGGCTCACTAATATTTCTCTTGTAAAAAATAAAGAAGCAAGTAAAAAACTTTTTAAAAAGCAAGCAAAGAAAACTTTTTGAAAATATAGAAGAACCAAAATGATAAAAATCACAGGCTGAAAATTTGAAAAAAAAGACTCTTTAGTATTTTCAGGAAAAAACTCAGAATACCACAAAATAATATCATCATTGTTTCATTTTTGGGTGATATTTTAAAATTATCCAGACAATTTGCTGATAGCTGGATGCAAAATGGTAAAAATATCAGGATATTTTCAAAATATTGGAGACAGTTGGACAGTGTCCCATTTTCACCATACATTAATGCTACACATATATAATGGTGTAATAACTAAAGGGCAACATGGCTCTCTTAAGCCCTGAGGAACTTAGTGCACGCAGCTGGGCCAGCAGCTGCTAGGAAGTCAATTGCTGCTTCCATTTTGGTGGTTACCAGCCCTTTGCTCTTGCCGATGCATGCTACAACCCTTGGGGTCAGGGGAGCAGCCTTGGGGTTTTACACCACCAAGCAAGTGACCGAAGCCCTAAACCTAGGGTGGTTTCCCCACGTAAATGAAGAAAAAGAAACATAGCACTCTTAAAGCAACAAACAGAGAATATGTGGCGCTAAAGCCACAAAATAGTTTGCATAAACAAGTAAATAAACTTTATAATCTTGCCACTAGAGTATCACCTAATCATATTGAGTCCCAGATACATCTCATTCAGTTTAGATTAAAAATACCTTCAAAGAAGGATGAACTTCAGAGTTGTCCCTTGACAAGTATCTAAAGCAGCAATATTCAATTAGGTTACGAGCATCACTACAAACTGATTCAGGAGCAAGTGCCTCAAATATTTTCTGCATTTTTCTCCCACTTAAGCCATTCAACCTGCATGACGACAAGCAAATAGCATCACAACCATGAGTCAAGCACATATAAGGAAACAGAGAACAATGTGTGACAGGATAATTTCATGCACAACTTGCATTCCTATTTAGAATGAAAATGAGTACACTTTTGAAAGGAGCTTGTTAAATCATAAATGTTGCAAAATAAAATGACGTGAAGAGAAAAAAAATGAACCTTAAATTTTAGAAAGGTAAAATCATCTAGATCCTCACTGTCTAGGTACTATGGGGCCCTATAGAGTGTCAAATCAGATTAGGAAGGCACCTTGTTGACTGGTGCACAAAGACTTTGGTTTATTCTCAGCTTTTCATGTGTCATGATTAAAATCCTTCAAGTGGACTGACCCTAATGATTTATGTCAAACACTGCCAAGCAACAAGCACAACCCTTTCAGGTCATTGTCAGTGGCACAAGAAAAGACAAAGGGGGAATAAAAAAAGGAATCGCCAGTGGAATGAACCTGGAAACAAATTCAAGAACCTGCATGAGAAAAAATTTATTGAATAAAAACAGCAATTTCCTTTCTTCTCTCCTTGAGAAAAGGTGTCTGGAGGAAGGGGATTATTGTGAAGTTAGGGTAAATTAGTTCTTAAGGGCTTCCGAAATAACAGTCATGTCAGGCCACTTAACATGTGGAACTCCATGAAAGATCTGCAGTTTAACAGTGTAAATATTCAGTTGTAATTAAGGTTCTACCTTACTGATTGAATTGTTGTGGAGGCATTTTCACCTTGAAGAATAACCTACTGGTTTACAGTCCCTATCTCTATCTCCCTTCCAATCTCTGCTTTGAGATTTCTGCTCCTTCAATCTGATATAGTTTCCCTAACTGTGCAGGATAACAGCTGACTAGGAGAATGGGACCACCACATATCCAGCACCTACACTTTGCAGTTTGCGAGTTCCCAGTCAGCATATACAGAAGAAGAAAATGGAAGGCACTATTTAAGCCCTAAGGGCTGCAGCAAGGACTATTAGGTCTTGTCAATCCATACAGATACTCCACTGCAACAAAACCACCTTTAAAGAACTACCTGTACCATGGAACCTAACTTCAATCATGACAAAGAGACAATAATACAGCACCAAGCAAGGCATAAATTTTTTTCAAAGATTATTTTGCCATGATGTTTTTCCACTGCTAATTAACACCAGATCAGCCGAAACTTTTGAAAAATAAATAGTTGTATGATAGTTTTTTTATTTTTCTTTCAAAGCAAAGATCATATGTAGATAAATGAAGTGAGTTAAGACCTTTCCAGCATTGACCAACGACTTCTTCTCATAGGTCAAGCATTCCACGAGAAAACCAATGTGGTGATGCATTTTTCCAGTGATGGGTCCCCCTGGTGATCCTGCACCACAAGGAGGGAGATGCCGCATCTTGCAGCTTATGGCCCAAACTGCCATTGGTTACCACTCCTTTTAGAGATTCTCCAGTTAAAAGAAGGTTTATAATGCCCTCACTTTTGGAAAATACAAGGTAAGAGATATTAGACCTGAACCAATATAGACCTAATCCCAAGATTGATAGATGAACAACATACAACCAGCGAGGGGTCATAAATTTGGTTGCCTTCTTAGTCAGACAGGAAATACAACCTTTCATCTTATCAGATAGTCAACATCGGAATCTCAAGCAACTCAACTTATTTCTGTGCCCATCCCCACTTCTGTTCAATGTGTATGCCCCAAAAAGATGTCCAAAATGAAGACCTAAAATATTTACCATTCCTTCTAGGTCAAGAATATGATTGTTCTTCTCCTTTTCAAAGTTATAGAAGAATTAACACTTCCCTATAAATTAAAGGTTGTGCATCCCAAAACCAATGTTGTAAAGTGTGCATCATAACACGTATTGGTTAGTGCCCTCACTTTTGGAAAATATAAGGTAAGAGATACTAGACCTGAACCAATATAGACCTAATCCCAAGATTGACAGATGAACAACATACAACCAACAACGGGTCACAAATTTGGTTGCCTTCTTAGTCAGACAGGAAATCCAACCTTTCATCTTATCAGATAGTCAACATTGGCATTTCAAGCAACTCAACTTATTTATGTGCCCATCCCCATTTCTGTTCAATGTGTATGCCCCAAAAAGAAGTAAAAAATGAAGACCTCATCACGACCATTCATTAATAAAAAATAGGAAAAATCGAGAAAAATATGTCATACATAAAAACATAAGCTTACATAGATATGAACATTCATCAATTTAAGTATTTAACAAAACATAATCTAATGTCATAAGCCATAACACATTAAGGTATAAGTTTAAAGTATTGTACTTCACAAAGATCAAATAGTTCAATGCAAATAATAAATGAAAACATCATCACGACCATTCATCATCGTCATCTTCATTCTCATTCTCGTTCACATTGTCATTTCTATCATCTGCTTCAAATTGAATATCCTTGCAGACAAATCCAAGTTCTCTTTCAAATGGATATTTTCCCTCGAATAAACAATTTCTCCCTCAAATTGACAATTTCTCCTTGAAAGTGGCAAGAACTCCCCCTCCTTCAACTCTCAAAAATGTTTACAGAAGAGGGAAGAAAGGGTTTTAAAACCCAATTTAGAGAAGGGGGCTCAGACCCCCATTTTTGCGTGTTGACCCTGTATTATAAGATACAGGGCATATCATCACGTATCGTAAGATATGGCAGCATGTATCATAAAATACACCACTTTTAAGATATGGATGATGTATTATGTCACATTTCATAATAGATATGGTATGCATCATAAGATACGATACAGACAACACTGGTCAGAACAACAAATACCTTCATGAGAAGAAGAAAATTTGTGGCACATTGTAGGCCTACATGTCCTCTTTTAGCATATACTAGCAGATTCCCTGCAACTTTTTATACGTAGGAAAATGTATATAGAAAGTTCTCAACAACAAAATCAGAACAACTCAATAAAGTAGCCTCCTAGAGTTTCTCTGAGTATAGAAACCCAACTATGTCAGTTAGCCAGTACAATAAGCTGATTGCTGGACAAGTTCTCAAGAGACTAGACCCACCATCTCTGACAAGGCAGAGTTGAACAGTTTTTGTGTGGTTGACTTGATAAAAAAATTCGATGAAGCCTAGTACCATGAGCCATGAGGTGGTGCTCAGGCATTGCCAAGATCCGTGCTTGGTAATGCCTCTATCATTGAAGAACTAAGATTTTGGAATGATGTCCATGATATACCTCAAGCCCCACCATCTCTGACAAGGCAGAGTTGAACAGTTTTTGTGTGGTTGACTTGATAAAAAAATTTCGATGAAGCCTAGTACCATGAGCCATGAGGTGGTGCTCAGGCATTGCTAAGATCCGTGCTTGGTAATGCCTCTATCATTGAAGAACTAAGATTTTGGAATGATGTCCATGATATACCTCAAGCCCCACCCCCTGTCTAAGGGTTATGTAGTTTTCAGGTAAACTTCTTATGTTCTGCGCCTAATGCCTCAGATAAGTTAGTTAATGCAAAATGCAACGGATTCACTATTAAAAACCGCTCAGTAGTAACAGACATGAATCTTCTACTTGACAATGACCTAATCAAAGGGGCGAACACGGACATTTCTTACATACAAAAAGTATTACCTACTGAATTGTTCAATTGAAATGACGGCAGCCAAAGAAAGGTTTCCGCGTGGCGTTTTGCTACGAATTGTCTGCTCCACCATGAAAACCTCCTGTAGTTCGGAAGTGTTCATCACATCTTTTAGCACAGGGTTTTTTGTTTCCACACTCTTCGAGGAAGTCATTTCAGTCCACAACGACTGAGTCTTTACCAGCCACATGTTCAGTCTCTGTTGGATCGCATCTGTTAGAAATAAAGAGACAGATATTCAGCGTCCATTTGACAATTAGAAGAGCTTTATATAACAAACACACAGGTAAACAACACTACAGCAAGGTAGATTCTTAATAGAAAAATGGTTCTGCTAGGTAGCTCTCCTTTTAGGTTGCCACAAGGGCTCTGCTCAACTGGTCATCGCGGCTCATAAACGTTACCAAGTTGACAGGACGTCACAAGTTGGAAAAACCCAAGTGGGCATCCATCTAACGCCACCCACTAAAACTGAAGACTTTACAGATAAAAACCAACATTCACCGGAGAACTTAGATTGATGGGAAAATGGACCTTTATCAATGTCGCCAAGCTTCTTCCATCCGTCTCCAAGCGACTGTTTCACGACATGGCGGCGATACCTAGAGGTATTGAGGTGCTGTTGGCTCCAGTCGAGGCGCCCGCGGAGATGGATTCGCGTACATGAGGAGGAGCAAGACGGCTCCGGCTGAAGAATGAAGCGCTTGGCGTCCATGTACATGCTCCTTTTCTCCTCCCCCCTCCTCTTTCTTCTTTCTCTCTCTTCGTCTCGGAAGTTGGTCAGGGAGTACCAACGGGGACGACCATTTGGAACTTTCCGGTTTGATGATGTGGATTAAGGAACAGCGACGCCGCTGCTGCTCCCTTACCAGGTGGGAGCTCCTCTACCACAGAAAGCTCACGAGGTTGAAATTTGGAAACTCTCCAAAAAAAATATCGAAACTTTTCTTGATAACACTTATGTAGATGTTCTGATTCGATCAAAGCATGTCCACAGCAGCATAATTCATGGCCACAGTAGAAGTTAGAACGAGCAATAGAACCAGCAAGCAGAAAATTTATCCATGGGCGACTTATGTAGAAACCATACCAGTGGTTCCTAACCAGTCCTTCTTTAAACGGACCAAACCTCCCTTTCTGCACCTCGCTCTGTGTTTGCTGTTTATTTCTAATTCAAGTCTTCCTTTAATTTATTATGAGTATGGTAATTTTGTCGATACGCTTCCTTCTCTCTCCTTTAATACTGCTCGGAGTAACAGTTCTCACTTCTCATACGAAATACTGTAAGTAGCTCACGAAGCAATTAATGTTTTTTAATCAAACAATAATTCCTCGAAGTATCAGTTCTTCTATATCATAACAATGAAAATATAGTTGGAAGAAAAAAAACATATATCTACAATCGTGCTTATTTATTCTTGCGAATTTCATTGGACCTAAAAGCTATATATTGAAAGAATATTTTTGGTTATTTAGATTGTGTTTGGATTACACCTTGAAAGTTAACGTTTAATGAAAGCCAGCTTTCGTGAAAGCCTGGTTTTTTTAGCCATTTTTTTATTTAGATTGTATTTTTGAATAACAAGACAAAAACTAAATTTTTACTTTTTTCAAACCTAATTTTTGTTTATACCACAAAAATGAGTTGCTATGGTAATTAAATTGATATTATTAAATGGCCATGAAAAAAATGATACGTCCTCCCAACAAGAAGAGTCGTGAGACCAAAATATTTTTAAAATTTTCTGACACTTCTTCTATGGTCATATCATATGTGAAGGTGACACCGACTCTACGCAAGAAATTCCTGGGACCAAAGTAATTTGAAATTTGTGATAGGTGAACCATTGCAATGTGATTATGTGAACAGTGACAATGGTAACAATGAGTACACAGGATTGAAGGTCATATGGATAAACTAAGAGGGCATTCGATTACGTCGGATTTAAAATCCAGGGATTGGATGTGGATCTAATATGGAAAAGGATCCATGGAAAACTCTATGGTTTAGCAAACTAGGAATCTTAGTTCAGACCTAAGATACTTTACTTTCTTACATTGAGAAAAAGTTGGATTTAAGATCGAAGGGCGAAGAGTCAGATCTGAACTCCACAGTTTGGAAACCTTGAGGATTTTAAATCAGAGGCAATCAAACAATCTTAAAGGTCAATACTGATATACACCAAGCTCCTAACAAGGTTGGACCAGGCCCATTTGGAAAATGAGCTTCGTTAATTTGACGTCGCTTGGTTAGAAAAATTTTGGTGTGTTTGATGGCCTAGAATAATCATTCGAGTTGTTTTTTGTTGTTTGATGAAGCAGAAAAAAAATCTGGATTAAGAAAATGTTACCATCGGGCTGTTATAGTTAAAGGTGAATAGAAAGAACTTCGCATCTCATATGGACACATTGTCATCCTATATGTAGGTATTAATTTTCAACTATACCCCCAAAAACAAAAGAAAAAGGATCACTTTACAGTTGAATATTAGGATTTTACTTGGCAACCTTTAACGTAAAGGATATTCTTAAAAAGAATCAAAACAACTTAAGGAGAAGAATGTTTTTACAACCCAAATAAAAAATGTCAAAAATAAAAATATAAGCTAGCATGGGAAATCTATGGAAACTAGAAACTGAATTGCATGTCTCATGTGTATGCTAGACCTGTATCCATATCCAAAAGTGCAAATTTTGGATTGATTGTAGATGCAACATATTAATAGATTGTAGATTCATAAAAAAAGAAGAAGGATTCGAAACAAATATGGTGAAATTTCGTTACGTATACCACACCTCTAAAGAGTTGTTATGGATGCAATTGATAATATTGTAGATGTCTAACAAATATATGAATCAAAACAAATGACATAAAACTTTGATATGTATACGATACCTCTAAATTGTTTAAAAATCATAAACAATCTTCATTAGCACGTTCATGCAGAGCGGGACCAAAGGGAACCGGTGGATCTGGATTCACTAGACATGTCTATGGACCCATGTGGATCCGTGAATCTGATTCAGCCCTTCACAGGAATAGCTGGATCGTTGGAGTTCTGTTTCTCTTATAGATCTGTATTTCATCGTTGAATCCGTTTTGTAATCATTTCATCACTTATTAATGTGGAAATATGATCATGTTTCTGATTTTTTTTTTCTTTAATTGTTGAAGATAAAACCCGAGTCCCTTTGGTGTGTTTTTTGTTCTCTTTTGTTCCTTGTTATTATCAACGTTGATTATATTTTTTTTCATTCAAATTAATTCACTATGCATCAACTTTGGCATCAAAGTCTTCATTCATCTTCCTTGGATTGATGGTAGTGATGGACAATCTGAGGAAAAATCCTGAGGGCCAGCAAGAGGGTTTTGGATTTTATCATTGCAATGCAAGATCGATTAAAGAATATGTTCAATCAACTATAAGACAATATGCAATTGTTGGATTAATAGAAAAGGAGACCTTTTTGTAGAAACAAAAAGGAAACCAAAAATTAAAAAACTAAAAAGGATTTTTTTTTAATAATTTCCAAAATACACCAACTCCACCTTTTTTTTTTTTTTTTTGCATCTATGCATGCCACACGCAACTCACTGTCATCAACGACAATAGAGGAGCCCCAGGCATCCAGTTCATTGTCAACCCAAATCAAGAAAATCCAACATGGGAGCATCATGGACAAACAAGGAGCATGTAAGGCTAGCACAACCTTGGTCCTAGATCTGGACCTAGTTTTTGGGTCCAGAATCCTACTTATTACTTGAATATGGTTTTTGACCCTTTTTTTAGTATTTTGGATCTGAAAATGGACCTAGACCTATTTGGGCAAGAGCAGGGGACCAAGACTAGCTCATCCCCATTCATCGATGCCAAATTGAGGCTTGACTTGGATCTGAGCCTGGTTCAAAACTTTTTTAGTCCAAATGCTTGTCCATATACTTATTCCTAGTTGAATTAGACCAGGCGAGAGCCCCAGTATTGTGTTGAGCCTAGACAAGACCAGGCTGCATGTTTTGGATCCCGCGTGGGTCCAGATCAGATCACACACAACCTATTTGTAGATTAGATCCCGCCTACTCCAATCTAGGTCCAACAACTTATTTTTAACACGATTAGGCCAATTTCTAATCGGATCAAAACACATAAACATATTATAATCACCCAAGCCAGCCCATTTTTCGCGAGCCTACCTATGGCCACTCCTGATTTGAGGCTTGTGAGACCTAGCCACAGCTGCATGCCCCTTACATCCTCCATCCTAAGCCTACCCATGTTGTCTCACAACCCTCAAGCAGTCCTCCCTAGCACCTTGAACCACCTTGCGGTCCAAACACCCCTTCACTCTGTTTGAACCAAGACATGCAACACACAAGGCTCATTAGTCTATTTCAAGACCACATGCACCATGGTGGCATGACTTTTTGAAGCGAGCAGAGGCTTCCCTATCAGTTTTAGATGGTGATTACACACTAACTCACTAGGCTAAGTACAATAGAGATATGAGAGGGCTTCAGAGCAAGCCAACACACATAGGCTCAATATTGATCTACCAAGTTCACAGGTAGATTGAATGTAGAGTTCTACGATAGTTGAGTGTAGTCAGTAGAGAGTTACTTTGAGCTACACGAGATGGCAGAGCATAAGAATGTGGTGATTGTAGCATTGCATGTGCGAGGGCTAGCACAGATCTAGTGGACAGAGCAGCAGAGCAGCAGAAAGTAGAAAAACAATAGGAATAGGAAACGATTCACGTTGGGAGGACATGAAGAGGCTTATGAGCACTAAATTTGTTTGTACAAATCATGCATAACGAGCCTATCACCAATATATTCAGTTGGATCAAGGGTCTAGATCTATGTAGGAATACATTGAGGGGTTCCACTGCATTTCCCTTCGACTTTAGGTCCACGTACCCTAGAGCAATATAATTTCCATACATACTTTTGCATTTCACTCTGTTATTTTCGATGAATTTGCTTGTACTCATGGTACATCGTTAATGGTAAATGTGAAAGTAGTGTGCCTTTAAATGGTTTTTAAATAAGGATTTTTGTAAGATTGATTAAGTAGTAAGAAGAGGACAAGTTGTGTATAGATTATCCATGCTTGGTTATAGATGTGTAAGCATCTTGTGACATGTGATGTCATGTTGTTATGTACAAAGATATGTTGTAGTTATCATCTAATTGTTACCTCATCGTGCTTCTACTTTTCATGACACGGTTTAGTAAATTGACCTTATTTATGCTGATGCATTTATGATAATAATATCCTTTGTGTCTCTGTACAGTTTGTCATGTACCACTAGAAGCTAAGACTAATGAGGCTTCCATGTAACTCACGACATTTGCTTCATATATGTGCTTATTCATTTACCATCGTGAAAGTTGAGGACATACTATTTTGATTGTTTGTGTTTATAATTATGAAAATGCATCCATTTGATGACAAGTGAGGCACTCAGTTTTTTATCAAGCAACTGCTACTAATGGTGTTTTACATATTTATGGTTGTCTGCTTATCTTAAACATCATATATCTTCTCTTCAATGCCTTCAAGGTTTTTTGTTTCTCATCTTTTCCTTAGGTAATATTTAAATAGCCTTCAATTTGTTATGTTCAACTTTTTTGATTGTTGGATTTGCATGTCAAGAACATGATAAAGAAGATTCTAGATGGCAAATTTAACAATGCTTATTTGGCTTAAAGGAACATTATAGTTTGAGCTATTCTCCTACTAATATTATCACAACATTTTTCTGTATAATTAACAAATATGATAAGGCTGATTATATGAAATTAGAGTTCTTAAAGGAACTTTTGAAGATGTCTTCTCCTATTTAGTTAAAATATTTTAATTCAAACATTCATATTCACATGGATCTCTTGCTATTTGTTCAAAGGATTGTGTGAGTTCTTACTTTAACTATGTGGTTTCTTAACCAAACTTGTGATGATATAAGAAACTGCTAAAGCCAACTAAGTAAAAGGTTTTTTTTTTGCTTTTATTAAGCAAAGGTGTGATTTAGGATATTTGTTTTGGCTCCCATTTGAATGGGTAACCAAAAACAACTTTGACTGGTGACTTTGGAGCTTGTTTAGCATTAAAAAATGTCTTCCCTTTTTGAACTTGTACTTTATTGATAGGAGACTTTAATATTATTGTGCAAAATTTGTAATATAGCGGTATGTGTTTTGGTTAATTTCATATATAACTTGATAGCTTATGCATGTGTGTGATTGTAATAGGTCAGCTGCAATTAACTGCTTTACAAAATTCAGCTGACCATGATTTTGTAATGCTACTCTGAAAAACCAATTTTTGTCACCCCAAAAATTGGGTTTAAAAAAAAATGGGTTTTTATATTGTCATCCAAATAAGCAAACTTGGTTTTAAAAGCTAGTTAAAAAACTAGGTTTCCTTAAAGCCAAGTTTTTTGCCTTTATCATCCAAATTTTGCCTAAGTGTTTTTGATGTCCTGGGCCTGGTCACACCATTTCACATGCCCCACAATAGTTAAGTCCTTCAATCTAGCATACTAGGAACATGCACAAAATCCTCAACATGACACAGGCAGTATCAATTGTTAGCTAGTGTGTCCTGAAGGAAACAACGATCTTGTTGAACTTGATGAGATCAAAGTCAATAATTTGGTATCATTTAAGCTTTCATTGGTTACCTTGCATGCCCCAAATGAGAGTAAGTGGGTGTGGAATGATATATTTTGCATGCATTACAATTGTGAGGGTCACATTCGCAATGTAGTAATTGATGATAGAGTATGAGAAAACTTGTTGTTAGTATCATTGGCTGAGCTTCTAAACCTAAAGGTAGAAAAACATCTTCACGCCTAAAGGAGTTATGGTTTAAGAAGGGGAATAAATGTCACTCTTGTGAGTATGTGTCTAGTTGAATTTTTTATTGGACCACATTATAAAGATAACGTTTGGCGTTATATAGCCCCCATGGATGCTTATCACGTATTGTTGAGGTGACCCTAACAATATGACAATAAGGTCCTTCATAATGATCTTAAAAATGATTACACTTTTAGACTGCATGCAACCAATAGGTTGATTCCCCTTAAGAAGTTAGGGTACCGCACTACAGTGAAACCAAATTGAGGCTATAGAGTTTCCCATATTATCTCAGAAGACATTCTTAGACTTTTGTAGGGATGATGATGGCTGTTGTTTAGCCATTGTTTCCAAACAAACCTTAGTTGTCCCTACCAACACACCTAAGAATGTAGAGCCCATTCTTAAGGAGTTAAATCATGCCTGATAAGCTCCTGATGACATTCCTCCCTCATGGACCATACAACATGCATAGTTTTTGACCTAAGGTCCAACTTTCATAATTTGCCTACCTATCATTTAAACCCCACAGATAATGCAGAAATATAGTGTCAAGTGGAGGAGTTGGTACACAAATGGTTCATTAGGGAAAGTGTTTGCCATCTTTACCTCCAGAAAGGATACATCAAAGCGCATGCATGTCGACAACAGGAAAATTAATAAAATCATCATCAAGTACCATTTTCAGATGTCATGTTACACTAGTTGGCAAGTTTTCGTGTCTTTTGAAAGATTGACAGAGTTGCCCGTCAAAATGGTAATTGGGAAAGGAATGAATGAAAACAACATTTAAAACCACGCATGGTCTTTGTGAATGGCTAGTGATGCCATTTGGTTTGTCAAATGCACCCAACACATTTATGTACATCATAATACAGGTTTTGAGACCATTCCTAAACAAATTTGCATTTGTAAATTTTGATGACATTCTTATTTACAATCACAAAGAGATACAACATTTGGTAGATTTGTGAATTCAGAGAAATGTGTTTTCTTGTCACCTAGCCTCACTTTTTTGGGTTTTGTAGACTTTGTAGCTGGTGTGAAGGCTGGCCCCTCAAAGGTTCAGATGGTCATACATTAGCCAATTCGAAGACTAAGGGGGAAGTCTGAAGCTTTCATGTGTTGGTACTTTTTATTGTGGCTTTATTATGAATTTTAATACCATATTGGCACCCATGATAGAATGCTTCAATGATACTAAACTCATTTGGACTCCTAAGGTGGATAATGCATCATTAGCATCAATACTAAAATGATGTAAGGCTCTATTTTTGGCATTACTAGCTTTTTCTCATCTTTGAAGTTGAATCTGATGTTTCAGATGTAGGCCTAGGGGAGTTTTGAGCCAAAACCATTGAGTTCTTGCTTCTTTAGCGAGAAGTTAACAATATCTAAGTAGAATATGATCGCGAATTTTATCTTGTAGTTCAAACTCTTCACTATTAGACACTACTTGATTTACAAAGAATTTGTTCTTTATACAGACCATGAGACATTATGATTTTTAAATAATAAAAAAAAGTTAGTGAACATCATGCCAAGTGGATAGACTTTTTGTTAAGAAATTTTTTTATTAAACATTAGGCAAAAGCTTTGAACAAAGTAGCCAATGCCTTCAGTCAGAAAGCTTGTTCTTAGCACCATATCCACTCAAATTGTGGGATTTGAGGTTAGTAAAGATTTAAATCCCACTAATTTTGATTTCAAAAATATTTGCCAAACCTATTTTTCTAAGTCATCCCAAAGTTAAATGCAATTTTCTATTAATGATAATTATCTTTTTTATTGAAACAATTTGTGCATTCCCAATTCTTCATTTAGACTTTTCTCGTTTTCGAGTAACATTCCAATGGTCTAACTAGTCATTTTGATCATGGTAAAATATTTACTTTAATTAAAATTGCATCGAAATCATTTTGTTAAAAGTTATTGTGCATGCCAGGATTCTAAGCTGCAGAAGCAACATGTCATATTATATGCATCACTATGAATTTGTTTTGGCAACAATAACAAGTGGTTACTACTCCATGAATCTCTTTCAAAATTTTAGTTAAATTCATAGAACACTATGTATGTGTGTTCTATGAATATCTCTCAATTTTGAGGCAGATTGATATGACAGTAACAACTTGTTATTATTGCCAAATAGCCCATACTTATTTCAAATCGTCCCTAGGAGCATGTGTTCATGAATTTTAACATAGGTTTGCCAAAGACTGTTAGAGGTTTTTCATTCTATCCTTGAAGTTGTCAACTGTTTTTCTAGGATAGTCCTTCTCATTCCCAGCAAGAATACAACTAATGCAACTTTGGTTGCATCATACTATTTTAAGGCTACAATGAAATTTTACAATCTTCCTCAGTCTAGGGACACCCATCATTAGTGCATTTTGGCGGTCTTTGTGGGTTTTGTTGAAAATGAAGTTACAATTTGGTAGTGGCTATCATTCCAAAAAAGAGAAAAAAATGAGGTAGTCAACTATATTCTAGGAAAGGTTTGCATTGTCTTGTCTAGAATCACATCAAAACTTAAGACCTTATGTTGCACAAGCTCATGAATTTGCATGTAATAATGATGTCAAGTTGTCCACATACATGACTCACTTTCATATTGTTTATGTAAAGCATGCTTTTGATCTTGCCACCACACCATCAGTCAGTCAGCTTCCATCTACTATCAATTCTATTGTTGAGTATATGTAGGAAATTTATGCTCAGGTGAACTGAAAGTTAGAAGAGAGCTACAATATCTATAAAAAAACATGCTGACCAGTCTAGAATGAGCCTAGAGGGATGCGATAGATCCAAATTTGGCAAACGCATTCATGGACCTGTCCTTGATGAGAATTACAATGTGGATCCGCATGAGTTGAAGCTCAAGACAAGATGAAGTCGCATGTGAAGAGGTAATATAAATATACCCATGTTTCTTATTTTTTTTCTTTAGTTGTTAAAGATACAACATGAGCCCCTTTGGTGTTTTTTTTTCTCTTTTGTTCCCTTTTATTCTCAACATTGATTAGAATTCATTTGATTCAATTGAATTCATTTAATTTCTTTGTGAATCAAGGAGTCAATTCTCCCTATCATTGCATCACACGTAAAATCCTGCTTTGATATCAAAAGATCATACATTTTAAACTTCTATGTTTCATATTATTTTTATCTATCTTCGTAGTTAAATTGACTAACAAATAATTAAAAGTATAACATGTAGTGCTAGTCATCAAAGCCAACGTCCACATGCTTGTTGAAATAAGGCTTGTTCCAACATTGGCAGGAGTCTCATAGTAGACCTAATATCTTTTTCTTCTTTGTGTTTATAAACTATATCTTTGATGCAACTTCTTCATTAGAATAATACACGAAAGGGTAGTTTCTGAGGCCCCATAATTAAAATTTTGGAATGGTAATTGCACAATCTTCATTTTGGAATTAGTGGAATATGGAACATGATGCCATTTTCCAACATGGCATTGGTTTTTCTTTTTTCTTTTTTTTTGGATGGGGTTTCTTAGAGACTGATGGAACCCATATTCATTTACTGGAATCATTTCCAACGGTAGAAGAGGCAACAGTTTAGGCTGCATGCTATAAAAATAATACAAATTCAGAAAAACAATAATACAAGTTTCACAAATGTTGAAGCATTTCACAAATTTCAATCTAAAGAAAATATTGCAACCATTTGTAAGACTGATAAAAAAATACTTTCATAAGGCCACTGGTACATGAATGTAAGAGACGCTTGGCCACAAATGTAGGAAAATGGACCTCAAATAAATTTAAAAGCTCCCTTGCATCTAATTATTAAATATTATTCAAGTACATGCACAATTATAAGTCCGTATTGAAGATCAAAATTCATCAAAAGATTGATAATTAGAAGCAAAATATCAATAAGCTAGATAAGATGCTTCGTATTGTTGTCCAAAAAAAGGATACCCCATTAAAAACTCATTGTGTAAACGAAACCCTATATAAATTCAATTCATGATATATAAATTTAAAATGCCCATCACATGGCAAAAGATAACTTTCAACATTTAATTTTGAAAAATTTAAAGTCAGAACCATATTAAGAATAAAGAAATTGCAATTTTTTTTACAACATGGTGATATACATGTCAAGAGTGTAATCACCCCAAATTTTTCAAAAATCTATATTTAGTAATTTTTTTTACATTTTATGATGGATTTACAATAAATTTCATAGATTTTTGGTCTTAAACACTTCGATTTCTCCTAATTCTAATTAATTTCTTCATTGCTTTGACTATCAACCCATATTTGAGATTCATTTGGACCTAATTTCATATTTTGAACTGAAGGCCAACCACAATTTAGACTTATTTCACAATTAAAATCCAAATTTAGATCTAATCAAGTCTCAGATCTAAATCGGACCTCAGGTCCAAGTTCAGATTCAAAACCGAGCTCTAGATCACAAACAGACCCCCATATCCATATCCAAACCTACATCTAGATCCAAATTAGATCTAGATACAGATCTAAATCCCATATCTAAATTCAAACGGATCCAAATCCAAGATATATATCCAAATCTGATCCCCAAATCGAATATCTGGATCCAAAACCGGTCTACATCCAACTCTGGATCCAAATTCCTACTTTAGGATCCAAAACTGAGCCTTAATTCCTACTTCAGGATCCAAAACTGAGCCTTAAATATACTCAAATCTAAAATATAATTTCAGTTCTAAATGTATATCCAAATCCAAATTATAGTCCCAATTTATCGAAATCCAAGCCTTGGATCCAATTTTATATCCGTTCTAGAAACAAGATCCAAAATCCAGATCTAATCACCTCAATATTTCTAAAGCCTATATTCGGCATTTGTTGAAAATTTTATGACAAATTTACATCAAAATTCAATCTCTTTTCTAATTCAACCACTTCAATTCCCCTTAATTTGAATTAATTTCCCTTCTAATCCGACCGTCAAATCTAATTTTGAAGCTTATCTGGATCTAATTTCAGACTCTAGAGACAATGCCCAACCCAAATCTAGACGTATTGTATAATCTAAATCCTGATCCATTCCAAAAACCCATGCAAAAACCTAAAACAGATCTCATGACCAGATCCAAATTTCAGATCTAGATCCAAATCAAATCACTATATCCAAATCCTTTCCCCATATCCAAAATAGATCCATAGATCAGATCTAGTTCCAAGTTCTAGCTCTAGGTCCATAGCAGATCCATAGATCTAAATCGAGATCCAAAACCTGCTCCATATCCATATTATACCCCTAGATACAAATCCAAATCCAAATCCTATCACCAAATTTCATGTATCAGATCCACGCCTGGCCAAACCGGTGGGGGCAGCACCTGTTTAGGCTAGGACTATGGCCGGCCTGCGCTGGGCTTCTGTGGCCAGCCAGAACAGCCTTTTTAGGCTTGTCACTGGAGCCTTTTTCTTTGGGACCATGCGCTTAAAACCCCCCAATCAACCCATTTTTTTAACAATTTTGGCATTCTTAGTGTTATTAAGCTATTTTTAAGTTTATAATAACGAATTAAAAGCTAATTATACTTAAAAAAAAAGTTTCTTTTCTTCATTTTCTTCAACTCCAAGCCAACATTCCCAGCAAAGGGAGACCATAGAGGAGCTCAAGATCAACTCTTGAAGAGAATTTCAACCCATTTCAGATACTATCAAGGAGTCTCCTTTGCCCAGAAGAGCCACGAAGCCACCTCTCGTTTAATTTTTCCCCTTCATGGTATGTAAATTTATTCTTTTTAAATTTTTTCTTATTTTTTCATTGCATGGGGTGCCGATGAAGGTTTCAGAGTCACTCCAAAACTAAGGATTGTCCTTGGCGTTTCCAGAGCATGACCAAGGCAAGGCTTCTCCGCATTTTTATTTTTAATTAAGATATTTTTCCTTCTCTTCTTAACTATTTTTTTTTAACTTGTCTCGTCATTTCTGTTAATTTGGACTTATTTCTCTTTCTACTTTATGCCAAGCCAATGAAGTTCGAAGGACCTCTTTCAGGCTAAGGATATTTCCTCAAAGCTCGAGGAGCATGATCGATGCAAGTTTTCTTGTATCTCTTTCTCTCAATTTCTCTACTTTTCTTTTTTATTTCCATCTCTCGTTCTCTACTTCCCTCTATCTTCACCTATCTTTTTAATTTCTGTTTCTGTCATTTAAAATGTAATTATTTTTTTTTCTGGCTCTCTCTTTTAAATCACGATCTCTTTCTCTTTTAGTAGTGTATCACTTTCTTTAGCATTCTCTTTCTTTCTTTCTCTTTTCCATTTTTAGTTTTCTTTATTTATTTCTCTCTTTCTATTTCTTTTTTTCTCTTTCTCTCTTTTAGTTTCTCTTTATTTATTTCTCTCTTAATTTCTCTTTATTTTTATTTCTTTCATTTTCTCTTTTACTCTCCCTATTTATTTCTCTCTATTATCGTATATTTATTGTTTCCCTATCTCTTTTGGCTCTCTTTCTCTCCACCTTGATGGCTTAATGATTTGTGGATGTATATTATGATGTAAGAATTTAAAGCAAGATCTTTTTTTTTTTTTTTAAGTTGGAGCATGTTCAACCCAAAAAAAGCCCACAAAGGAATGATGTACATGTTAATTTGCATATTTTAGATATCAATTGCAATTTTCAAAGCTCAAAACTATATTCTACCCCTTTCCACTTCTTAACTTATTTTTAGCATTCCCATGGCACACCTAAACTTTTAAGCAAACCGGGGCGGGCCAAATCGGGGTTAAATTTTGTGGGTTGGATTCCCTCCGCCCCTGTACACACACCATTACTGCACAAAACACAAATGCAACAATAAATGCACCTTCCACTGAATTCCAAAGAAGATAAAGACTAAGCCCTATCTTAGAAGAAATCAAAATAAAGTAAAGTCTTGTTCTTAGAATTCAAGGGAAACACTTTCCCATATCATTATATTTGTTTCTTCTTTTTAAAAAACTTGATTGTCAAAATCAAGTTTTTTCAAACTTTGGTAATATTACAAAAGACCATCTCTTTTTTGCCCTATGTGAATTGATTATGTTCATATTCCCTCTAATTTAAGATCTTAATTTCCAAAACAGAACTTAGAAAACTTGGTTTTACAAATCGTGACAAGTTGAATCCATGTTTTGTAAAACAAGTAATTAACAAATATGTTTATAATCATATTTCCTCAAATAAGTTGAAAACGTTCAAAACTATCTTCATCTATCCCTAGCTCTAAACGTGAAGGCACTATATTTTAAACCTATTTAAATCTCTTTAAGACCTCTATCAATTCAATTTTTTGCTTAACTACAATACATATCATATATGATCTTATGATAACACTTAAAAATGTTAGAATGTGCAAAGAAAAAAGACTAGTTTTTGGTTTGGTTAACCCCAGTAAAGGCGTTCGCAATGCCCGAGTCTCGTACTGATGGATGAGTCCATTTCTCTCCATTTTCAAAATAAAACTCATATTTCTGAATCACTCCAAGATAACAAAGAATTTTAAGATGCAAACACTAGATTTGTATCCTTGTCCAAATCAAAATCCTAGGTAATATCCAAATCTAGATCCAAATTCTATGTGCTATTTCAATCCAGATCCAAATCAAAGTTTTATATCCAAATCTAAGATACAGATCCAAATGAGATATTCATATGTGTCATTCTAGATCCATTTTAAGAATTGATCTATAACCAGTCCAAATCTGAACCCAAGATCCCTTTCTAAATCCAAATCCATATTCGAGATCCTTACCCTTTATTTATATCCATTTTCGCCTCCAAAATTCTAAATATGATGGTCGTGCCCCCTCATAGCCTAAGGATTGAAGCATGATGGTCATTTTCTAAAATACCCTTCATTTCTTGTTGAAATTCCCAAGGTTTTTTCAAAATATTTGATAATTTTCCAAAATACCCTTAATTTTCTATAAATATCCTTGTTTTTTTCTAAAAATACCCTCATTCTTGACAAATCTTTCCAAAATGCCCTTAATTTTCTCCATATAGATAACTTTATTTTTGCCAAAAATACCAGAAATGTGCTTTTTTCTTTCCGTGGGCCCATTGCTAACATGGCAAGTTGACCTGGCCCAACCAAGCCCTATCAGGGCAGACCAGGTGTGGTCAGGGTTAGCTAGGCCATGCATTAGGCAGACCAGGTGCGGTCAGTCTTTTCTCTTTCTCACTATTTTTTTTTCTCTCTCAATGTTTTTCTTTCTCTCTTATTAATCTCTCTTTTTTATTTCTCTCTTTTTTAATATATCTTTGTCTTTTATAATCTCCCTCATTTTATATTTTTTCTCTCTCATTTTTATTTCTCGTCTCTCATTTTAACGTCTTTATCTCTTTCTGTTTCTCTCATTTTAACATTTCTCTATTCTATCTTTGATTTATCTTCACTTTCTCTCTCCCTATTTCCTTCATATCTCTTCCTCTCTTTTTATTCTCTCTCTCTCTCTCTCTTGTGTTCATCACTTTCTCTTTTTGATCCCTCTTTGTCTCTCCCTAATTTCTCTTTGTTTTGTTCTCTCTCTCTCTCTCATTGTTTATTTCTTTTTCGTTATCTTTGATGGCTTGATGATTTGTAGATGCATATTATGGTAGTGAGGATTTGGGGCGACATAATTTATTTTCTTCATATTTTTGAGGTTGAGGCATATCTAACCTGGGAAAACACTAAAAAACATTTCATGTATATGTTAATTTTCATTTAGCATACCATTTTCGATTTTTCAAATTATAAATTCGTCCTCCATGTTTTTTCAACCATTCATTTCTTCCTAGCCTCCTTATGCCTACCTATACTTTCAACATATCCTACTCCTCAATATAGGTAAAAAAAAAATGTGGATATCATCTATATGAATGTTTTTCTTTCAATAATTTATATCTATTTCATATAAATATGCAAGAACATAAATAAGTACCATCATCTCTTTCCAAAACACGAATGGAATGATGGGTTCACCTTCCATTGAATCCTAAAGAAGATAACACTAACTCTATCTAGGTAGGGACCAAAAAAAGGTTGAGTCCCTTCTTTAGAATTCAAGACAATCATTTTCCCAAATCATTATATTTGCTCCATCTTTTTAAAACACTTCAAAACCAAGTTCTCTTCAAACTTTTTCAATATTGCAAAGCCCTATCCTTTTTGGCTCGATGATGAATTGAACTATGGCCATCGTCCTTGTAATTCAACATCTTATTTCTTAAATCAAAATTGATAATCTTGCTTTCATAGAACATGATAAGTTGAAACTATGTTTTGCAAAACAAGAAACTTACAAATATATTTTCTAATCATATTTTCTCAAGCAAAAATAGGTTGAAAACTTGAATTTCAAAACTATCTTTTTTACATTTGAGTTTTAATGATAATATTCGAGTAGCTCAAATGAATTTAAAATATCTCTCTTTGAACAATTTATTTTCCAAACCATTTAACATTTCTACATTTCAATTTCCTTTTTCTAAAGTTTCTATCATTCAAGGTGAAATACCTTTACGACCATAATTCTATCTACTGGCACTATATTTTACACCAAACATCATTTAATCTCATTAAATTCTCTCTTAATCTTTTGAAAATTTTGCTTAATTTGAGCACACATGCATCTAAGATTAGGACAACACTAAAGATGTTGGCATGTACATAGTAAATATGCTAGTGCCTGGTTTGGTTACCCTCAATAAAGGCATTGGGAATGACCAGACACCGTACCAATGAGTGTTTTTCTCTCTTTTAAAACAAAAACTTAGTTTTCTGAAGCACTCCAAGAACGCAAATCAATTTTAAGATGCAAACTATGAGCTATTTCCTTTGCTGTATTTCCTAATTAAAATTTGATCGTTTTACAATTTTTTTTAGATTAGAAGAATTCTAAACTCAGCTATTTTCCTTACCCGAGTTGTTGAGTTCTTCTCTCAACCTCAAGAGATTTGATGTCTGAGGTTGTTAAAACTAAGCTCCTGCATCTATTATACCCACCCTGCAAGTGATAATATAATTTTTCCAAAAATGGCACAGATTAAGAACAAAACATGTACAACAAACTCAAGTAGCCAAACTCTCAACCTAGCATACAAGCACTAAACATAATGCAAATTAGGTGTCCAATGATAAGAAACTTGTACAACTAGAAGATAGTGGAGGTAATAAATCAATTTCACTAATTTCCATCTTGCATAGACTAATTTTTTATAATGAAATAAGTAAAACTTAATAAAACTTTAGAATATATAAAGAAAATTTTACACATTTGGTAACAAAGGTTATCTCCTTTGTGAACAGCCCAAAATTTCCATCATATTCCCCAATGCTTGTGATACCCGACACATCTACAAAAGATGGGAAAAGGTGTTTGTGTTCAAAAGGTTTTTTGTACCCAATTTCAAATTGGTTTAAACCCTTTTGATGTATTTTTAATATTCAGACAGTTGTTCATGTACAAGCATCAGCTAATTCCACCATTGTTATTTTCTCCACTGACCTTTCGTCTCTTAATTTCTCTTTCTCAAAGGTGTTAGATAGAGACTTCTTTTTCTCTCTTGTGGGTCCGAAGTGAAGGATGGACAAATACACTTTTGAGAAACTTGTTATGGTGTTGACTGATTGGTTCAGATACATATAAGAAAGAATTGAGTCTCAGATTAGTTGAAGTGGCATGATTGGCCTCACATTGGTCGATTAGTAGTCGAGTTGGTCAAATTAACCCTCAAATTTGGTCAAACCTACAATGAAATTGACCGAACTAGTTCTGGAACCAATCAAACCAATCTCAGAACCACAGTAACTGGTTCTGAACCGGCCACCAAAATGGTCAAACCAACTATGGAACCAGCTAAACCAACCTCAAAACTGGCTGAATCATCCCTAGAACTGGTTCATTATGTCTGAACAAATTGAGTGAGGTTGGATTCAACATGTATGTGACTAACTCATTCAAGACATATGTTCGATGCACTGAATTCTCACTTGACTTGAGACTCATGTCAGACTTGTTGCATCATTGTTCGACTTTTTGAATCCATGTTCGACTTGAGACTCATATTGGACTTGAATCGATGTCTAACTTAATACTCGAGTACAATTTTCCGGATTTCTGTTCAACTTGGACTCGTGTCACTGAATCATGTTGCTCAAAAGGCTTTGTATCCAACTCACTTGGAATCCTAACTGACTCATGTGTAACATATCTAAAATAATGTGACTCATGTCCAGAAGAGCATAGTTGGTTCGTTCCTATAGAACCAACCAATCCAATTCAGCATGAATGGAACCAAATCATCCGATGTGGTCGAAATTGACCCAAACTAAGCATTGTTCGACCCTAACCAACCTCTGGGAAATAGGGTCAAACCCTAACT
Organism: Nymphaea thermarum; assembly: GCA_011799765.1. Classification (NCBI taxonomy): domain Eukaryota; kingdom Viridiplantae; phylum Streptophyta; class Magnoliopsida; order Nymphaeales; family Nymphaeaceae; genus Nymphaea; species Nymphaea thermarum. The sequence continues at coordinate 37,781 of JAANDH010000957.1, forward strand.
TGAAACTGAGATCAGCCTTGTGACATCCTGTTCCGAGGCTTGGTTTCTAACTTAGTCATGTGGAGCCCATTCATTGCTCTAGAGCTAAGTTCCGAACTCGGCTTGTATAGCAATGGAGAGAGAGAATTCGAATAGGAGAAGAGAGGGAGAGAGGATGCATCAATGTCTCTCATTGTCCATATGTTCTCCTCTCTTGACATCTCTAGTACAAACAATTATAATTAATTAATACAAAATGAGAAAGAAAATGCATGGTACAAAAGAGAGGGAAAAAACAACATAAATGAGATGAGCCAAGTCCTTATAGGATATCTACACACACACACAGGGAGCACCAGAAATATTATAGCTTCCACATTGTGCTATTTCATGAACTCCCAATCAATCTCTCCTTTGAATACCAACATTATTGACCTATATCAACATAACATTTTTGGAAGGCAAAAGGAAGAAACATTGCCTGAAGAAACCTTAAAGAATTGTCAAGTGCTACGTCTAACATATTCAATGTTAAACTTGGATATTCTACTAAATGGTACTGGAAATTAACATGGAATAATTCATATAAAGGTGAATCCATATCTCAAAATCCGACAATCTTAAACACTCAAACATAAGAACAACTGCTAGAAAGCCAACTGAGGAATTGATGAGATTGAGACAACTTTTAGACCAAAAAGTCAAAAGTAGGTTACCCTAACTGAGAACTTGTAAAGTGACCAACATTTGCAAACATAGCTTTAACACCTAATCATATCATGAAAAAGGTAGTCCATCATCTTCAAGGTCAGTAACATGTACATCAAAAGAATCATAATCACTATGGAGTAATCATTTAGAGGCTAAAGCTCTTGCCTACTAGTTACACAATGAAGCACTCCCTTGAGAGACATTAAACTACTTTTCTAGTCTTTGAGAAAATCAAACATGTAAATTGGTGAGAAAGTAGCTGGCTCATTAGGCAATAAGTTCCATCTTGCATGCCTATAGAGTAGTGAAAACAAAAAAAAGTTCCTCATCATGTTTTGAAATGGATATCAAACAAAGAAAAAAAAAAGAAAATATAATAGTGTTCATAGTACAATATCAGTTCATATGAAGACTCACCTTCACAATTGTTGCTTGCAGACAATATAATGAATACATATTTAAGAAATGAGGTTACTACCACAGTCTAGAATACCAGGGGAACAACAAAGTACTTTTCACTTTCATATAGATGCACTCTCCCAGAGAATGTGCTCTTAAAGACATAAAGCGGCGAAGTGCTCAAGTCACCATAGGCAACACCACCACTTTGGTAAGATAACAGCATTTGAACTAATAGTTGTGACCCAGCCATAATTGATTGCATATTCAACTTGCCAAAAAAACACTATAGCCAAGACAACAAAAAAATTGCATATTCCACCCTTCTGCACCACTAATGTTATGAAGTCTAGAATGCATCCATGATTTAGACTATTGGCTGTAAAAGAAAAAAGGAAATATGGGAATGCCAGAACACCAAAATAGATGTCGTATAATCAACTATTAGCATAATGCACCACTTTATTAATGGAATCACAAATCATTTTGGGACAAACTCCATGATTGTGCTTACACTTACAAAAGGTTTAGCACCCAAGGTCATTCATGATCATGTTGCTCGAATGGGTGATTTGTCACTTGATGACATGCTAATTTAGTGAAAGTTTGTAGTTCAAATGCTCTTATCTAACAAACACACATATTCAGTTTTCAGCATATCAATTTAAGGTTTCAGTTCTATTTTATTTTTATGTGTTTATCTTCAATAAGTTAAGGTAGAAAGAATTAAGCATAAACATCATTTGATCACATTTCATCTAATTATCATGCACCATATCTATGCTTGATCTTTGTCATTCGTCATGCATATGTGTAGTTACAACTAATGTAGCAAAGGCAGCTTCAGTAAATGCTAGGATGTTCAAAGACAAAATTAATTGAAATGACACTTTGCAATATAATGGTTTTGAGCTCATAAGGTTATTTTACAATGTATGATTGAACAAATAACACATTTGCCTCAAGTGGGAGGACATTGGAATTTAAATGTGAGCCTGCATGTGTTATTATCAATTTATGTATTGGATACTATATGAGAGATAGACTCATAATTGATGAATTGATTTGAGTCTAATTTTTATTTGTGGGAGTATTACTAATTATATATGTGTGGATACCATACATAGTTTTTGGATCCATTTATAGGTTGAATCCATTATTCACTATAAATATGGCAGTGGTCCCCATAGTTGTATAATTTTGATATTAGTTTCTCATTTTTCTATAAAAAACAATATGTTGTTTACACTTTATAAAGGTTGTGAAAGGCTCTGCCCGAATCGAATACATGATGGATTTAGGTATACTTCTGCTACAGATTATTTTATTTTGTCTTCATTCACTGGGGGTAGTTTTGTACTTTTTTTATGAATATCTCCAATAGGTCAGCATACTTGGATGTGAGTGGCTGCCTAGCAACCACGGCGACTCAAATCAAAATCGCAAGTTTAGTGGAGGAGCAATTACAACTGGGTTTATCATTGCATTGTTCTTTGATATTTTTTTGTGAAATCTAATATTTAATATTGCATTGTGCAGCTTCTTTTTTCGTATTGCTTAATTATCTCAGGCTAGGCTAACCTCTTTTAACAACATACACATGAAGATAATAATAACTAAGATATGATCAATGACTATGTAAACAGTGCTTCACAAAGAATTGTGGAAATTTTCAATCATACATTCCTGAAAATAGCATATTATTTGTCACAATTTTTTTTCCCAGAGTAAGGTTTAGCACTGCAAGTGCAACTTGGTTCTTAAAATAGTTACACAACAAGATCCAACATACTGCTAGTAGAAAACGTCTCCTCGTCAATACATAAAACTGACTATAAGAATCATGATTAGTACACCATTTTCTAATGATACAAGAATGGACCTTTTCTTTATATCCTCTAACTCCAAAGGGATAAAATGCATTCTCATATTATACAGAGGTAAATAGTTTTTTTCTCTATCATAGCTAACTTAGAATTAAGAAATGCATCAAAATCTAATTCACATCCCATTACAACTGCTAGCAAAAAGGTAGATAACATTTTTTAATTAAAAATAGTCTGTCAATGGAGCTGATGGCAATACTAACCTGCACCGGGTGAGGATTCAAAAAATATGACCTTGGAGTCCAAATAAAAAAATGTTCAATAGATTGGTAACATTCCTGATCATCTGCAAATGAAAGAAAACATAAACAAAAAGTCAAACAAGAAGCCCCAACATGAAACATAAACCTGACCTGGGAAGGGAGTTTTCTGAGCTTGCCCTATGGCCTAGGAGCTGTGGGATTCTTCAAGCAAATCCTGAAGAAGCCCCCACACAAAAGCAAGAAAAGCACTTTAAAAAATATTAGTAGGCACAAAGAATTTTAAAATTTCAAAGGGCATCAACATGTACCTGCCCCCGACACACACACACACACACACACACACCAGTAGCGGAGCCATCATGGGGCAGGCATGGGCACCTGCCCATGCCAGCCAAAAAAACCTCCACAGTGAAGTGGAGCGTCGGTCTGCCTCATGCCCGTGTTGACCCCATGCTGCCCACGTCAAACATGGATCAGGTCCAGCAGTCCAATTGATCCAGCTCCACCCTCCAGAAAACATAAAGCATTTTGTCTGCCCGCATCCCGCCCAAATTCACCCGAAACCGAAACTAAAACTCACGAAGGGCGAAGGGGCGAACCGGCGAGCGAAGGGCAAGGCTGCAGGCCCTCAACTGTGCAGCGGCGCAGGCTCGCAGCGGCGCAAGCAGCAAGGGTTAAGGACTCAAGCCGGTAGGGTGCTTCAACTCTGACTCCTTTTTCCTTTTGCCCCTTCTCCTCCTCTCTCTCTGTAAAGAAAATTCTAAGTCCTTTTCCCCTTTGTTGCAGCCTTTCACGCAGATTTCGTTGGGAATTCGAGAGGGAAACAGAGAAATAAGGTGTTGGGTGGAGAATATGGGGAACGACTTCGATCTTGGAAGAAATTCGACCAAGAAGAGCAAACATGCCCCTTCCCGAATGTCTGTCAGGATAAGCTGGAGACAAGCTAAGCCTTCTTGTGGTGAGAGTCTGCTTCTTCTTCTTCTTCTTGAATCATGAATGAATCGTTTCTTCTTGAATGGTGTTGGGTTTTCACTTTTCATTTGTTTTCCCCTTTTCAACGCTTTTGCCTCATGCGTCTGATTTTCATTTCTTTTCTTTTTTTTTTCATTACATATTTATTTATCATGTTTTGCATTACTTGCTTTTGTTTTCGTTCAAATGTCAACCTAAATCACCAAACATTGGGTCTGATGATGAGGGGAAGATTGATCAGCTTGTGCCAGACCGATCTTCATCTATATAAAGAAGAGGGAGATACTGGCGGCAGCCTTGTGACTATGGCCTATCTCTCTTCCCTCCAAGATAATATATGCAAGTTTTCTTGAATTTTTTAGAATAGTGTTTGTGTCTAGGACAGATGTAGGATCTGTTCCTATTGAGTTTTAATTAAATTAGGATCTTATTTTCTCATTTTATTTCTAATTTGATTTTGCTTTAGTTCCAACAACATGTGTAATTGTTGGCTGGAGGTAATGTGCTTTGAATTAAGACTTGTTTTATTCTAGTGTTTATAAACATTGCAGAATATTTATATTTTTAACAAGTACTTAAGAGGTCTGGTTTTTATCCTTAATCAAAGTGGGCTTGGATATACCAATTTCTCTGTATGTATGTATGCATGTTAGTATATGTATGTATGGAAAATATCATGTATATCAAGTGTAATGCAATCTGGCAGAATGTCTCCTGAAAATGCTGCACACATGTGATTTTCATGTTTGAAGACCTAGAAATAAGAACTCATCATGCTTTTATGACTACATGCTATTTTATAAAGATTTAAAAAGCAGTCTGAGCTTGTTTGGCTTATGAAATCCTATTTTTGCAATTTGAAAACCTTTTTTTTTGTTCCATGTTTTTGAAGCATGGACATCACATCCATGTTGTTAGCTTTCTCTGAAAACCATACTTGCAATTGAATTGTTATAACCTTCATGAATTGCACCCGAGTCTACAATCACATCCATTGGCCAACTGTAATTTTGTGTATAACACTAATGATATGATTTGCTTGTTGGGACTCATTGTAAGTTTGTTTATAACTATGTTGATTTGTTTTATTTTTAAAATAACATATATTTTAGTTTGAAAATTTTTTCACATACTATGTACTAGTGCCCCATAGCAAAAAATTTCTGGCTCCGCCACTGACACACACCATGCAAACCATAGCTAATGTACAAACCACACCCGATACCCAATAGGTGGTCTGGGTACCTTGCGGGCGTGTCTTTAGCCAAAAGGGCTCTAATGTACCAGGAGCCAGTCAAGAAGAAGAAGTGGTACATGCTGAGGTGCATTAGGTACTAGATAAGTTCAAACATGTGTTTGAGGAGCCCAAAGGCCTCCCCCCTAAAAGGTCTTATGACCACAAGATCGTATTAGAGAAGGGGACAAAATCCATTAACGTCAGACCTTACAGATACAATTACCATCATAAGGCTGAAATAGAGAGATTAGTCAAGGAGATGTTAGAAGGGGGTATAGTTCGGCCAAGTAGCAGCCTTTTTTCTTCACCTGTACTTTTGGTGAAGAAAAAGGATAATACTTGACGATTCTGCGTGGATTACATGGCACTCAATGAGGCCACTGTAAAAGATAGACACCCCATACCGGTAATAGACGAATTGTTAGATGAATTAAACGGTGCAACCATATTCTCCAAACTTGATCTCCGGGCAGGGTATCATCAAATAAGAATGCACAAAAGTGATGTAGAGAAAACAACCTTCAGGACCCACAACCGTCATTACAAATTTCTAGTAATGTCGTTTGGCCTAACAATGCACCTGCAACGTTCCAGAGGTGTATGAATGACACCTTCAGATGCTACCTGCGAGATTTTGTGCTTGTGTTTTTCGGCGATATCCTCATCTACAACCAGTCATTAGAACAACATGTTGTCCACTTTACGGATGTCTTGACAATATTACGGGCAAACACTTTATATGCTAAGCGGTCTAAATGTTGATTTGGACGGGATTCAATTGGGTATCTTGGGCATATCGTGTCCCGAGAGGGGGTTCGGGCATACACCTAAAAGCTGCAAGCCATGAATGCATGGCCACTACCCAAGGACCTGAAAAGGTTAAGAGGTTTCCTCGACCTCACAGGATACTACAGGCGGTTCATTCAAGGATACAGGTTAATTGTAGCCCCTTGACACAAATGTTGAGAAAGGGAGTTTTTACATGGACTGAAAAGACTAGAGCCTCTTTTGAACACTTGAAATCAGCCTTAATGTCGACACATGTTCTCACCTTGCCTGATTTCAACAAAGAATTTGTATTAGAAACCGACACGTGCGATACGGGCATAGGTGTGGTGCTCAATCAAGAAAGGCACCCAATAGCCTACATGTCTAAGGCACTAACCAATGGTGCCAAGCCCTTGTCCACATACGAAAAAGAATTATTTGCCATATTGTTAGCAGTTGAAAAAGGGAGGCCATATTTAATTGGACGTCGGTCTACTGTCAGAACAAACCACAACAGCCTAAGGAATATGTTGAAGCAGAGGGTATCCATGCCGACCCAACAGAGGTGGTTGGCCAAGCTATTAGGATACAACTTCAGCATTGAGTACAAGCGTGGTCTCGATCGGTCATAGAGTCGGATCTTTGGGAGAAAATAGCGGCAGAACAATTAGCAGACGAAGGGCTCAGACTTATGCGGACCTCAGTTAGTCAAAATCTGGGATCCATACCCCACTACACCATGAAGGGTAATTTACTAAGAGAAAGAACCGAACAGTGGTTCCAACAGGTTCAACACTCAAAACTGAATTGCTGCATCATTTTCACGTGACACCTTCAACGGGTAATAACGGGGTCGCCAAAACACTTCAAAGAATAAAGACCCAATTCTGGTGGCATGACATGAAATCTGATGTCCAAAGTTTTGTAAAACAGTGTGCAATTTGCGCCTAAGGAGGTTGACTTGGACACTAGTGGCACTATTGAGGGAGGAGTGGGAGGAGCATCACAGACTGGACACGGGCAACAAGAGGTAGATCTACAGGGCAACCAGGGACTGTATCTGGTTTAGATCGAGTCAGTCATGAGTCAGTCCAAACCCAGGTCACTCGAAGTAGCCTAGGACCGAGCCTAGGCGGGTTACGGGCTAAGCCACCACGGCAAGGCCAAAAGACTTTATTTGTGTTTGAACTTTCAAGACATATCGTCTTGAGTTAGGAATTGCTTTCGTACTTTGCTTTATGTTGTGTGGCGTCTTGGTTCGGAACACTTAGTGAACCGGGATGACGTACGAACTATAAATACTTTTCATGTACTTTGATTTACTATGCTTGAATAGAATTTGGAAATCATTTGAGCATCAACACTCTCTCTCATCTCTCGTCCTTCTCATCACACCTATCTCTTCTCTCTTCTCACCCGAGTCCTCATCCCTTTTCGGCGGCGGCTGGAGAGCTACCTCATCCTCGATCGGTGACGGCCGGTTTACTCTTGAAGATTGTTAGCTTCATCATCTCTTCCTCATCACGAAATCTCTTTCTCTTCTCATCTCTCTCGCCGACGATTTGAAGTTGGAAGATCCCACGGGTTGCTGTTTAAGGTGATTCTCGGTATCTTCTTTCATGCATGTTATTTCCCCAATTCAAAGAGCAACGAGCGTAAGATGCATTCTCCCCAAAACATGAGGGAGTTTAGAGGCCAAACGCTCCACCGAGTAGGCTGTCAAGGCATCGGGTTCCTCACAAGGTTCGCCGGATTTCCAAGGCAGCAAAAAGGCCTTTGGATTCTCATTGGAGGCAAGTACTTGTTTTTGTTTGGTTTAAGCATAATGTTAAGTGAAAAGAAGGAGATTAGACGTGGATTTAAGGCTTAAGAAATCGGTTTATCTCTCGGCCACACCGAGAGGTCGACCTTTTACCACTAGAAGTCACGATTAACTCCCTTGGAATAACCCCTTCTTCTTGGCCAAACAAGATCTGGACTTGTCCACCAGTTAGGCATTCAGAATCGTGAAAGAACAAGTCTAAATCGTGGGCGTTGTCACCTCGGTTTGGGCCTGTTCGAGTCGCTGGAAAACAGCACTAAAAGGGATAGATCCGGGTGTGATAAAGGTGAAAAATCAATACCAAAAGCATCGCCCGAATCTCAGCTAGTTACCAGTTTATTTTTGTGTTTAACGGAGTAAAGCTGAAGGAGTTTTAGCCCTCGGCTGGAATCCACCATATTCTGGTCACCACTGCTACTATTCCGACCAGCCTATAATCTCCGAGAAAGATTTTAGATTTGCCCTTGCATTAAGTCTTTAAGTATGATCGATATTATTTCGAGCAAGGGCAAAACAGTCTGAAGAAGAGTTTGCTATTAGGGTTAAATTACCCTAGCCGCCAGCTCACTAACGCACCCCTTAACCATTTCCATCATAATCGGCATGGTGTGCCATCCCATCAGTTCGCTATCATCTCTGTTGTTACCTCAGCCACGTGTCACACATCCACCAAGTTCGTCAGCCAGCACGCCTCACCTTCCAAAAGGTGAAACGGTCCCATAGTGCATGTTTCCTTCATTTTAGAAAACCGGCGTCACCTCAGCGCGCCCCCCCATTCTCGCCCAAAAAGGTAACCATTCATTCCTTGCGCACAATCCCCTTCATTTTAGGAAACCCTAGAGATACTGCATAACCCCTAAATTCTAGGAAAATCATCGCCACTATCTCCACCGAAATAGGAAAGAGCCCTAGCCTCACGCCATTGTCCTTGCATCCTACGAGCTTCCATAACCGTAGCCGCACCCTTCCTTGCCTAATCCAATCAAACCCAAAACGCTATTGATCTTACATCGCATCAGACTTAGGCCACTTCATCCAACTAGTCTGAGCCTACTTAAATTGAGCCCAGTTCACTTGAACCTAACCCATTAGTTGACTTTGACCGAACTCACCTAAGTCTGAATCCACTTGAGCCTACCTCTCGACCCTTCTCAACTATGAAGGAATCAAGAATAAGAAGGCCAGAGATGTCTTGTACCCTTAACCTCTCTTAGCCTAGCCCGTGCACGTAGCCGCACCAAGTCTCCATTGCCGGCACCAGCTCATCCTTCGCTAGCCGTGGCCTGCAATCTCCATCGCAGTCTCGGCCAGCCCCCGTCTACCATCGGCACCAATCACCGCACGTTTCCGCATCCATCTTGCCTTCGTCATCGCATGCGGCCAAGTGGGCCGCGTCATCGTCGTCACCCGTTCGGCCAGGAAGGACGAGCGCTTCATCGCCACATCCTTCAGGAGCCTCGTCATCCTGCCTATACGCCGTAGCCATCAGCACCCATTGCTTGTCGTCCTCAGCCGCGCCCGTTGTTGTCCAATGGCCACTTCTCGCCTGCGTCCTTGGCAGTCCCTTGCGGCCTGGTTGGCTGTCCGCGTCTGCAGCATCAATCATCACTCGGCTATGAGGGTTGAGTCTTCAATATCCACCTCTTCCCTAGCTGAGATACACCGGGGTCGGCGTAGCAGAGAGTCCCCGGTGTCACTTGCTGATCAGCCGAGAGTCTATTAGGGTCGACCTCGGACACGGTCACAAATCCTCCAAAACCTGCCGCCGATGACCCTCTTCCCGGATCTAGGAGGTACTTGCCGGAATATAGGATTAAATGTTAATACAATTTGAGTTTTCTCGCCGGACAGTCACCCCGGCTTAATGATAGGTTCAGATTTACAAGTATGGTTTTTCCCCACCCAAGGCTTAAACCTACTACAAGAAGCTTAGAGAGGTTGAAGAGGCTATTACAATTTGAGCGCGATACAATGATATAAAACACTCTTCTCACTCAACAAACCACCCTGTCATACAATTCTTAGGCGAACAAACCACACCCTTTCCCAATAGGAGGGCTACAGCCCAGAATTCGTGTCCCTGGCAAGGTGCTAAAGAGGGAATCCAGCCGGCTGTGAATGCCAAAGGGAGGCTAAAACAAATAACACCCTTCCCCGTTCTATAGGGGGGTCCGACCTTTACCTCCCAAGGCCACGCTTGGGGTTCCACCGAAGGTGAAGACCACAACGTGAGTTGTTCCTTCGGTATTCCGCTTCTCCTCTTCTCTCCTCCTTTCGGAATCAATGTATCTTAGATAGAATCACAAGGGCACCAAAATAATCAAGTTCTATCTAAGGATGGACGTATGAGAGAGAGGGAATATCTTCACCGGATTAACAATCGACCCCAAGAGTTCACGGTTTGTCGATTGGGGGAGGCTATCGCCGATTTCGCCCGGCGAGTGTGGTTCCTTCTCCCTCGGGCTTCAACTACTCCACGGGTAGAGGTTGAGCCGTCGTCCCCTTTGCTGGAATTCAAGTTCACAAGGTAAAACCAGCAAGCATTATGGTCAAGAAGTTGACTAAGAAAGCAACTTCGAGTAGAGGATAGCCATCATCCGTTAGACCAAATAAACCCCGGTCTTGTAGTGTTTGGAGGAAGTGATCACCGGAGTGCCAGCGGACGTTGAGGCTACCCTCAAGTTACGCTCCTCTCCTCCGAGTTTGACTCCTCCCAAGACACATTCCAGCCACACCACTTGCACCGAACGTAGGGAGTAGAGAATAATCAAGAACGTGAATAATCAATTTCAAAAGAACCCAAGATTAATGCACTTCACCGGATCTTAGTTTAACCCCTAGGAAGTGACGTAGATAGGGGGAGGCTAGCGCGGGAAGCGCCCACGCACGCGTGTCTTCCTTGAGCTCCGGTGGTTTTGGAAACCCGACGAGGAAAGAAGGTCGGAATCCGGCCGCCCCTCTCTTGCTCTTCTCGCCTCCTCGGTTGAGAATGTCCTTCACAAGTGTGTAGTTCCTCCCTCGATAGGCTAGAATCTCCTTTGATTGTGCATGAGGATCTCCCAAGGTAGGCGCCGGTTCTTGCCTTAATTGGATTAGGGCCAGGTTCAATGCACCTAACCGGGTGAGCTAACCCCCTTCCTCTTTCGTTGGGGAGAAGATAGGAAAGGGATCGCGCACAAGGATGGCTAGAATCTCGTCCTCCACGTGGCGCGTGTGCCACCTCACAGTGTCTTTTTGAAAGACGTCCCGGTTCAATGAATGTGAATCCCGCGGAATCCCCCTTTCCAAACCTTTAGGAACGGATTTGGAAAGGGTGAACTTCTCTTGGGCGCGCGGGAGACACTTGTCGCCCGCCTCTCTTGCTAATCTGCGACCTTCCTTTTCCGTCGCTAAGGGGTTGACCGAAGGAGTTGGCGCCCTCTCTCTCACGTCGCCACCTGTCCTTCTGCGGATCTGCAGCTGCTTCCCTTCCAAAAGCGTCGCCAACAAGGGCGGGAAAAAGGAGCGGCGCCCAAAAGTTGCCTTTTAGGCACACTTTTGGCGCTAGGGTATCCCGGGCGCCTTGTAGGTCTTTGCCCTTGCTCAATACAAATTAAAGCAAGATAAATCCATTTAAGGCAAGGGTATTCATGAAATTATTTACCCAACATCCGAGTCAGGGCGGGGCACGTCGGAGTTGGCCGGAACTCTGGTCGGATCTCAGGTCGCCTCCATGGAATCCGACAACTCCTTCTCCGCGCGCGATTTCTCCTTCCTCGCCTCCACCTCTCCTTTCGATGCAGATCTGTTTGGGAGGTTGAGACGCCCCACTCACCACGGATGCAGCAGTGAGAAACTCGGATTTAGGCGACTGGTTTGGCCCAACCGGATGCTCCCCGCTTCTCGCTCGTTGCTCCACGCAATGAATCTTCTTCTCCACGCACTACCGCCGGTCCAGATCTATTTAGGCGAAGGAATGCTCCCACGGATGCTAGATCTATTCCACCGTTGAGGTTGTGTTGAAGGGGACACCGGTCTCTCTCTCACCAAGCAATAGGAAGTCGGCTTGCTTGGCGTGGGAGGGGAGATCGCCGGTTGTCAAGGTTGAAGTAGGGGTCAGCCAGAACCACGAGCGTCTTCTTCTTCAACTTCCTCTAGATCAGCCGCCTCTCGACCTCTTCGTGCTCAAGAGGAAGGCACAGCTGACTATCCAAGGAGCTCCTTGGTTCGGAACGATGGAGGATCGAGAGTTAATGACTTCCGGCGGCCATTAACGGAGCTCGAGCTTCCAATATTCCAACGGCAATGATGGGTATTGTAGTGTATTGCTCACAAGGAGCCACGCCCTAAGGACCACGAACAAGCTCCACGCATGGAGAGAGAAAACTCAATTTCAATTCAACGATAATGATCAATGTCTCGGTTTTGGGCTTATATACAAGTGCTCGAACCGGTTCTAAGCTTGTCTCGAGATGAGACTACAAGCAACTGAGTCTAATAAAATGAAAATGGTACAAGTATTTCAAACCAAAGGAAATGAGTCTAGATCTAACTTGGGCCAAAGGCCCCACCTCGCCCGGGTCCGCCCGAGCTTCGCCAAGATGTCCTTCCAAGTGGGTCCGAGCCCACTAGCCTTGATTCATGACCGGATCACACGCCCTCCTCTCCAAGCCGAGCCCACTAGCCTTGATTCATGACCGGATCACACGCCCTCCTCTCCAAGCCGAGCCCACCATCATCTAGGTCCATAACACCTAGGCCTTCCTCGTCCGAACTAAGTAAGTTCGGGTCTTCTTCATCCAAGCAAGGTGCGCTTGGGTCTTCTTCCTCTAGATCAAGTGTGTCTAGGTCTTCAACCCGCGAGGCTTCCTTAGCCTCACAATGATTTCCCACGCGCTCCCGACTTGGCCCTCTCTTGTTGCTTTCCGCCTTTGTGAAGGACTTAACCTCACCACGAAAAGGCATAGGAAGAAATCGATAGTGGCGACAACAAATGATCACTAATTGGGAAGCTTGACCAGCTGGGCAGCTTCATCGGGTGCCTTCTCTTGCATCGTGGCAAAGAATCCGAAGGAAGTAGGAGCTCTAACTATGGGTAATGAGTATTCCAGAAGCAACCGATAGGGTGATGATGCTGGCAACAATGATGAGTAATTGGCAAAGGAGTTTATGAAGAAATCTCTATAGCAGAACGGTGTTTGCGGTAGGCTCTCAGCTGTGCAGCAGGTCCACCAACACCAGCATCTCAAACATGAAGAAGCAGCACCTGTGAAGAATAGAGGAGGAGAGGAAGAAGCATAAGAGAAAAAGGACTCCCGGGTTTGCTTCTGGAAGGCAGTATTTTGTTAATCCGATGATTAACCTTAAAGAAACTTGAGCTGAAAATTTATAGCCCGCCTTCCAAGATTTCCCGAATCCCAGCTTTGGTTATGGCCAAGGATAATTTTTGGCAAGCTTGTGAATGGTAACAAATCAAACGTTAAATTTCCAATTATCGAGAGCCAGCATCTCCTTGTTATAAGTGGACAAGGTCTTGGCTCGAGACGTCAGAGCCATCCTAAGATATGTGATTAGATAACCATTAAAGGAAAGAGGAGACTTCTTTTATCTCGTGTGTGCTTTAATGCCACGCTTCTTTACAATGAGCACATGTGTGCTTTATATACAGAAATGAAAGAATATTCTTAAGAGGATATTTTCTGTTATAACAAATAAACGATGCTCTGCTCTGCTCTGCTCCACCACGAGTTCCAGCATGCGTAGCGATTTCTGATATTTCACGCAAGGCCTGATACCTAAAATATTTCAGAATACATAATACTATTGTATTATGTATTCTAATTTTCTGTACAATGTATTTCAGCTGTTAATATCCCCCCTCAAACTGGACTGGGTGTTGTAGCTGAGTCCAAGTTTGTGCCTTAGATAAAGAAATCGAGCTCGCCCCAATGGTTTTGTGAAGATATCTGCCACCTGTTCTGTTGAAGGGATGTATCTAGTTTCAAGGAATTTGGATGCAACTCTTTCTCTGATATAATGGTAGTCCAATTCGATGTGTTTGGACCTACTGTGCATTACTGGGTTAATGGTCATGTGTAATGCAGACATATTATCACAGTACAATGTTGGTGTCATGGATAGACTCACCCCAATATCGCACAATATATAATTGATCCAAGTTATCTCTGCTGCTGTAGAGGCTAATGCACGGTACTCTGCTTCTGTGCTTGAACGAGCTACCGTCGGCTGCTTTTTGGCAGACCATGAGATGCAGTTTGGCCCAAGATAAATGCCATATCCAGTTGTTGAACGTCGTGTGATTGGACACCCAGCCCAATCAGCATCAGAATACCCTTGAAGAAGCATGCAATCAGTTGGTTGTATCCTCAATCCATGGTCTATAGTGGCTTTCACATACCTGAGAATTTTCTTAACTAATTGAAAGTGGAATTGAGATGGTGACTGCATGTATTGTGATACAAAATTGACACTGTATACCAAGTCTGGGCGAGTGAAGGTGAGATATTGCAGACAACCTACCATGCGTCGAAAAAATGTGGCATCTTGGAAACATGGACTCGGCTTATTGCAATGAGGAGTTTCTACCATAGGTGTGCTGCTAGGCTTACAATCACTCAAGTTTGCACGCTGAAGAATTTCCTTTGCATATCTTGTTTGACTTAAGAATATAGCATCTTTTTCTTGTTGCACTTGTATGCCTAGGAAGTGGTGGACATCTCCCAAATCTTTCATAGCAAAGGCAGAACTAATATCTGAAATAAAATTTGTCATGGTATCTTGTCTATCACCAGTAATCAAAATATCATCAACGTATAAAAGCAGCCATATAGTTCCATGCTTGCCTTTGTAAATGAATAGTGATGAGTCTGCTGGACTGCAGAAAAATCCATAACTTATCAAAAAATTGCTAAATTTGTCAAACCACATTCTTGCAGATTGTCGCAACCCATATAAAGCTTTCTTTAGTCTACAAACATGGTGAGGCTTAGTTGGGTCTCTAAACCCTGGTGGCTGATCCATGTATACATGTTCATCTAGATCACCATGGAGGAAGGCATTCTTAATGTCAATTTGATGTATTCTCCATTTTCTTGACAAGGCAACAGTAAATATAATTCTGATTGTAGTTGGCTTAATGACTGGCGAAAATGTTTCAATGAAGTCCACCCCTGGTATTTGGCTATAGCCCTTTGCCACTAGCCTAGCCTTCAACCTATCCAAGCTTCCATCGACTTTAACTTTGGCTTTGAAAACCCACTTGCATCCAATGATGTGTTTTGCATGTTCTTTAGGTACCAAATCCCATGTTTCAGTGGTTTTAAGAGCTTCAATCTCCTCCTTCATGGCAGCTGCCCAACCCATATGTGATAAGGCTTCTTTGACAGAAAAAGATCACCTTGACGACGCCCTTCAGCTATCACTCGCTTCGTTTCCCTATTCTTAATTTGGAAACGATCATGTGAAAAACAGAAATCCACTGGTAAGTCTCTTGTTAGTTGACTTACTGAAATCAAATTTCTTCTAATTTCAGGAACGACTAAAACATTCTTTAACTCTAATCTATTTTGGTTAGAGTCAATTTTTGCCTCTCCAATATGCGTAATCTTGAGAGAGTGTCCATTTCCCACCATAACTCTTTCTGTACCTCTATATTTGGATGTGTTCAGAAGCATACCTGAGTCTGATGCTACGTGTGAAGTCGCTCCCGAGTCTGGGAACCAGGCGTGATCCTGGTTATCAGCCATAGTTATTGCTGCTAATGCTTCTGCAGTTTCTTCTGCCTTGTATGCATTATCAAATCTGTGCCAGCATCTAAGAGCAGAGTGATTCGGTTTAAAACAAATCTGACATACCATACCTTTTTCTTTGTTCCCTGTGGCTTTTCCTTTGGCATCTGTAAACTTCTGTTGAGTTGCTGGAGTCTTGGCAATGCTTCCTTGATTATCTTGTTGCCCACGGTTATATGGATAAAACCCTCTGCCTTGAGAAGAGAAGTATTGTCGTCCTCTTCCTCCACGTTTACCATAGAATGTCTGCCTTTGGGCATAAAATGCAGATTGATGGTGGATTGCTCCTTCATATTGATTGAGTGATTTCAACGTTTCATGGCTTTGTAGCAGAGGTATAACGTCCTTATAAGTAGGAATTGGAGGCTTTAGCATTGACGTCACAAACGACTCATACTCAGGCCCCAATCCATTCAGAAGAAGGAAGACCTTTGTATGGTCATTCACCGGTCTTCCAATGGCCTGCAATTCATCGCAGGTATTTTTGAAAATCCGTATGTAATCAGCCATGGTCATGCTCTTCTTTTTGTGTGTCTGCAATTTCTGTAGCAGACAACATTCTCTTTCCTGAGAATCCAAAGCGTATGCCTCCTCGAGTGTCCTCCATACTTGTTCTGATGTTTCCAGACCAACGACATGCCCTAGGACCTCTTCAGATAAGGTGCCTGTGATCCATCCACGCAGGAGTCGGTCCGACTTCTTCCACTGCAAGTAGTCTGGGTTAATCTCTCGCTTGTTTCCATTGATAACGTACTGATCAGGAACAGCGATTTCACCATTGATGAATCCTTGCAAATCTTGACTCTCGATCAAGCCAAGGACTTGGGTCTTCCAGAGAAGGAAATTTGTTTGGGAGAGTTTTATGGACACGAAGTTTGCCACATTCAGTGTGGACGGGTAGGAGAACTTTTGGTTTGCTACTACTGCTGCATTGGAAGAAGCCATGGATGCCGCTCTCTCAGGCTCTGATACCATAAAGGAAAGAGGAGACTTCTTTTATCTCGTGTGTGCTTTAATGCCACACTTCTTTACAATGAGCACATGTGTGCTTTATATACAGAAATGAAAGAATATTCTTAAGAGGATATTTTCTGTTATAACAAATAAACGATGCTCTGCTCTGCTCTGCTCCACCACGAGTTCCAGCATGCGTAGCAATTTCTGATATTTCACGCAAGGCCTGATACCTGAAATATTTCAGAATACATAATACTATTATGTATTCTAATTTTCTGTACAATGTATTTCAGCTGTTAATAACCATCCTAACTGAGCACTATTCTCATTCTAACATCACTAATGTCTATCTCGATCATAAAGTTCTTTGAGAAATCTAGCAAGGTGAGAACAGATGCATTTAACAAAGCTTCCTTTAAGGCTTGGAATGTTGCAATGGTCTTCTCAATCCAAACGAATGAATTCTTTTTCAAAAGATGGGTGAGCGGGAAAGCAATGTGGATATAGTGATGTATGAGCTGATGATAATAGCCGGTGAGGCCTAAGAAACTGCACAAGGATTTGAGGTTCTTGGGTGCTGGCTATCTCTCCATGGCCTAAAATTTATGAGGGCCGGCTTGTACCCAACGAGAACCGAGAATGTGGCTGATGTAGGCCACCTCTTAAACGGCAGCACTCATGTGTAATACACCTAAGACAGTACAAGCATGTTTGAGATTATCATACCAAGTAAGAGAATACACAAGCATGTCATAAAAAAACACTAACATGAACTTCATTAAGAAAATCCTAAAGATGTTATTCATGACCCTCTTAAATGTTGTTGGAGTATTGTTGAGTTCAAATGGCATAACTGAGAACTTATAATGTCCATCATGCATCTGAAACACTACCTTTTTTACATTTTGAGGAATCATCCGAACCTAATGGTATGTAGATCAGATGTCCATTTTTGTGAAGTGGAAGGCACCATGGAGTTCATCTAAGAGTTCATCTATGAATAGCATAAGATGTTTGTTTTTCACAGTCATGTCATTGAGACTTGAGAGTTCTATAATCGACACAAAACTACCATGTGTTGTCTTTCTTCTTGATAAAAAAGAAAGCATAGGAAAACATGTTAGAGGAAGGACAGATGATATTATTCTCAAGCATTTTGTCAACCGGTCTTTCGATCTCATTCTTTTGGATATGGACATAACAGTACGGTCTCGGATTCATAGGCTTGGCATATGCCTCAAGGATGATGTGGTGGTCATGGGTATGCGTTGGGTGTAGGCTAATGGGCTCCACAAAAACTAGGGATAACTCACTCAAAATTTGTGCTAGCAATGCTTGGACCTCCTCTTCATACCATTGCGGCTGACTCTCCACGGTATATATAAACAACATGCAACTTTCAAGACTCGCCTGAAGGAGTTTGATGGCCTCCTTGGGTTCTACATGTGCATATATGAGATGTTATCTTTATCTTTGTTTGTTACCCTTTCATTGGAAATGAAATATACATTTTGTTGAAATCCCATGTGACTTGCCCTAGAGTCTCAAGCCAATGCATTTCAAAAAGGACATCAATACCCTTGATAGGTAATACATATAGGTCCACATTGAAGTTGTTCTTTTGTAATTGGATATTGACATTTCAACATTGTGTTGACATGGGAGTTCGGTGTTGTTACCTACTATAACTTCAGACAAAGTGTGAACTTTTAGCAGATAGCTTATGGTTTGTACAACTTCTTCATGTATGAAAGTATGGGTTGAAACAGTATCCACTAAAGCATCTATTTCCATGGCACCTATTCTACCCTTGACTTGTATAGAGTTGAGTGTGTTGGCCCCAACATGAGCATCTATTTCCATGGCGTGAAGCCCTGAAGCTGCTCTTATATAAATTGTAAAGGTTTGGCACATGCTTCAATCTCTTAAATATGTATGCAGTTTTCTACTATCTTAGCTATTGTGATCTGACACATTATGGCAATTTGGTGAACAATGTGACTAAACTGAAAGATGTACTCACTTTCTTCTTATAGGAAAAATAAGAGTGAAAGAAAAAAATGAAGGTATTACAAGAATTTAAGGGTTGGGTAACACGCATTTTTAATGTGTCATTGTAAAAAAAAAATCCCATTGTCAAAGGTGGTCATAGAAAATGAAATTTACTCTACCTGTCTCCTTTTCTCTCCCTTCATTCATCTCCCTCTCTCTCTCTCTCTCTCTAATTGGATGGGTGGGTGGCACGCTACCTGCCGGGGGTGAGCCCCAAATTTTATTAACAAAAACTTGGCTATATATAGTGAACAAAAACATAAAGAGGAAACAGCCCATGTTAAGTGGGCATAGTATCCCAAAAAAGTTTGGACCCTACAGGGCACAACTTCAGTAAAAAGGCAACCACTGGACACAAAGGATTGCCACTAAGGAACCTAACTGAGTTCCTGCAGCAGAACATAGAGGACTTGATGTTTCAGCGTTGCGAGGTTGAGCAGACGTGTTTCTAATGTGTGATCTCCAGTGACGAGGTCCAACTAATATGTTTGATCTATAATTAAGCAGTAAGTTGCAGTTGTATACTTCTACTATTTTTTAATTTATCAATTATACGGAAGCTTCCAAGTTCCATCTAGTTGATCTCCCTTGATTGGCACGTATTGATGAAGTTAGCCAACCCTAAGATGAAAACAGTTTTGTTTGCAATATACAGGTTTTCTAACTATCGATTTACGACAAACCTATTGTTGCGGCTCAAAGTTCCTGTCAGCTGGTGTTTCTTATGTCAGTTAGCAAGTTCTAAATTTAATCATTATATATATGTATATATAGAGAGAGAGAGAGAGAAAAAGATAGAGAGAAAGAGAGTTTGGCGTCTTGATGAATAATCAGAATTTTGAAACTCATATGGTTAAATTGGTACACTAGTCAATTGACATAGACGAATTGCCATGAGGCTATATAAATGTTAACATATTTTTGCAATTCAAAACAATAAGAAACAGTCATCAAACTAGAATGATCAGACCAAGCAGTAATAAATAAACTAATACCACAATACCTGAAAGAAAACAGAAGAAAAGAGGAAAAGGGATCATGAGTGAGAGAGACCTTAAATAGTGAACGTGAGAGAGTGATGGGGAGAGAGATCAAGCCTGTGCCAGTGAGTTGTAAGAGAAACTGTTGTCACCAAGACTACGCCTGCACTTCTTCTCTCCTTTCCTAAACAGACAAAAGGGTTAGAGTGCTTTCCACATAGGTGGGGGTTGAATGAGAGTAAGTGTGTAGAAACACAACCTAAAATGTGATTGCTAACGAATCAAATTGATCAAAGTTCTCTTGCATTTAAACATGAGATAACCCTGACGTGAACTCATGTGAGTATTAGAAGGTCAAGGTGTTAAGCTATCCCATCCCTCACACAAAAATGAACTTGGCACAACAAAGGGAGTGAGACTCGTATGATGTTAGTTCCTGTTTTGAATCCTTAGGTCACCACACCAATTTAAAGCACAAAGGAGGAAGGAGACACACCCCTAATCACCAGACCCTAAGAAGTCTTATCCTATCTACCACACAATTGTCCTGTTTGTCATGTTAGTGATGTCCCTTGCCTATTGTCAATATTTTCCTATGTATTTATGAAATAAATTTGAAGGGTCCTAAAATTAAATTACCAGTGCCCCTTAACAAAAAATTTCTGACTCTGCTACGTAGGGTGTCTCCGCTTGTTTGATTATGGAGATGATATTTAGATAAAAATGTCCCAAAAACACATCTTGAGACCTCATCAATCCAATCAGCTAGCAAGTGGTAAATAACCCAACTGGCCAACAAGGTTGCTCACATTCAATGGGTCAAATATTTGAATTCGATGGGATGTTGTGCTTCATTGTGTTATTCATTTAAGCTGCAAATGAGAGCAAGTTCGACATCTGAGTTAAGTTAAATAACGTATCACAGGTCTATTCAGACTCCAAACTAAACTAGAATCATAGAGTTATAGGGATATGAGCTTAGGGGTTTTACGGGGAAGGTAGTTTCTCCTAAACAAGCATTAAAGAAAAGCTACTTTAATATGCTCATTTTTTTTTAACCCTACGGTGGCTAAGCTTCAGTGTGAAATGTGTATAACTAGCCATATGCCAATAGCAGTTCTAGAACTCGAACATGTCATAAAAATGGCAAATGAGACAGGAATTTGTGCCAATAAAAAGCTAGGCATCTCGTATTATCTCATTCGTATTTTAAAAACGTAGCATCCATATCAACTAACTAGTCAACAAATTTTTGTAGGTGTTTCTTATATCAGTAAGAAAGTTTTAACTATATATATATATATATATATATATATATATATATATATATATATATATATATATATATATATATATATATATATATATATATATATATATATATATATATATAAAGAGAGAGAGAGAGAGAGTTCTAAATTGACAAAATTTGGATCAGATTTATGTTTGGATAAATATCCTATATTTAATGTCAGTACATTTTGAAAATTGACAAAATTTGGTTTAAAATTTGGATTTGAATTCGGATATGAATACAAAATTCAAATTTAAATCAAATTCAGATTATGAAGTCTGGATTTCGAATTCAAATAAGATTTTCCTTTATTATATTTAGATTGAACTTCAAATCTAAACACGTGAATATCAATTCAACCCGTTGACATCTCTACTATTTCCTTATCCGCGTTGGTTTGAACACTGTTATGAGAAGCGTACTCTTCTCACAAAAAAAATGGGACTCAAGGCGCTTTTAGGAAAAACGCCTTGAGGCACATGTTTGAGGCGCAGGTGTCCATGAAACGTGCGCCTCATTTGGAAAAGGTGTATGCACACAGCGGCACTCTTCTGCTTCAAGCGCACACCTCAAGGACAGATTTAATTTAAAAAGGGAATCCGGCGAGGCATGACGAGATTTCCGGCAGTGCAACGTGAAGAAGGGAGTCCGGCCGACGGGTGGATGACGAACCAGCTGAGGGCGGTATGTTGGGCCACGTGCTTAGGGTTTGCTTGAACAGATTGCACACGGCGCGGCAGGCGCAAATTTCCCGAATGGAAAGGCACGTGAATATTTGCTGAAGTGGGTCGATCGGCAACTGATAAATGGTTGTCCGGCTCGTCGGTTCCATTGGGCACCTGAAAATCGACAACGCACGAAAAGATGTCGCAAAAAAATTTTCGACCTCAGAAAAGCCGGACCCCAGCCTTCAAAAGGTTAATCTGTGGCCAGAAAAAGAAGAGAAGCTAGCTCCAGATATGAACTGCTCCGGCCATTACAGTGGCAAAATAAGCTGCCGAATGCTTCCTCTTTGGTTCAGACATTTCATCAAACACTTTCAGTTGTTGCTCCTCATCCGATTTCTCTGTCCTCTTATGGCGCAGCATTACATATCGTGTCCGAGTCAACACAAAATACATACGTGGAAGGGGTGCTTTCCCTCCAGCCTTTTATAACATCTCATTTTTCTAGAAAACCAAAATAATATTTCACAAATATCGTTTAAAGTTTATATGGAGGAGTGGATTAACTTTTTTTTCCCCTTTTTTGGAGGTCTTGTTAAAAGCTTGGGCACAAGTTCATGTCGTGAGTTTTTCATTTAATGATGTTATACAAATTTAGGACAAGCACTTTTTGTATTGACATTGTATCTATTTTGATTTACAAATTATTATGGTTTTATGTATTATTTAGTATTTAATATTGTAGTCATTTTTTTTGTTTTGTTGTTATTTTTATAAATATTATGTAATTAACAAATTTGTTAGTGAAGCGTAATTAACGCCTCGGTTAATGAGAGGCACGCTCCAATTAACGCCTTGGCTCATGAGAGTTTCAACGCCTCGCTTTACTTTATCCTTTTCCAACATTGGGTTTGAAAGGTAACAAAGTTGTCGTCCGTTCGTTGGCACAAAATCATGCCGGAAAAACTAGGTAGTATGGTTTGAAAAACCGGTTTAGGATGGATTTTCGTCTGACCCGGTCTGTTGGGGGCGTCCCTTCTTCCCTCGTGGCTCCCTCCCCTCATGCTCTCCTCCGACGGCGAACATTTCCGGCGACGTCTCTCTCGTTCGACAGCTAGCATCTCCAGTGTATCTCTCTTTCTCTGTCTCTCTCAATCTTCTGCTTCTTATTGTTATTTGGATTAATTTAGTGCTTTTGGACATGCAAAGCAACACGGAAATTTGGGCAGAAGGATCAGTTTGCAGCTGGAAGCTCCATTGGCTCCTCAAACCATCGCGCCAAGAGTCCTTCAACGAGAATTCTGGCAAATTTGGAGCATCCAGCTGCTTTGAGTTCTAATTTCATGAACCTTAGATTAGTAAATTTCTGATCTAGGATGGGGCAATGGAAGGATACGTCAGGTGCTCTAAGTCATTATCTCTACCTGGTCTGAATAAGCCTGTGTTAAGTTGGGCAACAGTAGTTTTTAACGTGGTTTCTTCATAAGTTTTAATACTAATGGTCATTTTTAACAAGGTCAATGTCTTTAGTTATCACGCTGGCCATTTTAGTTTCATAACAAGGTCCTAATTTAATGTAGGATCTATTTTTGTTGTTATTTTACCACATAACTTAGTTGCTTAGGTTAGCTGGACCTAACGAAAATGGATATGTACAACGATCCGGTAGATGAGATACTCCTGCCCCCAGTAAAAGAAAAAGTCTGTGTCCCATTCCATTGTTTTTTTTTTTTTGTGCTTAGCATTGCCAATAAATACTCATTCTTTTCTACTAGACCTTGGATTTAACATATGCAACATTCACACTCTTTTCTTTTATATTATGAAACCAAAAAGCAAAAATGGCAAGAGAAATGTAGTTACATGGTTGGTGTGGAAAAGAAAAGAAAGGGGGTGGGTGGGGCCTTGAAGAGATGTTCTTCTTTTGAAGTGTTTTGCCAAGAGAGCGAGTGAGGGTGCCTTTCTGAGAAGACAACTGCTTTTTCCTTCTGCTCCAATCGTTGAACGAATCCAAACGGATAAAACCTCCATTCTTACCAACCTCCAGAGTGTAATCAAAATGCTGCTAGCGTATTAAGTTATTCTTCAGCAGTATATTTTGTTGACTTTTTACTAGATTTTAGTATTCGAGTTGGGTTGTAATATTTTCTTTCCTTTGCTTTACAACCATTACTGTTTCAAACAAGGTATTGACAATTTTTTTGTTTCACTTGTGGTATGGTTTTTATTCTCCTTTTAGGACAATGCTAGAATTAATTCACAATGGTTCTTTTTTGGTTAAAATTTATATTAAGTCACTGCAGGAGCTTCAGTTTTGTCTTAATTGAAGTTTATTTGGAGTAAAGTAATTTAATTAACAACCTATGGGTAGTGCTGTAGTACAGACTAGACTTAAATTAGCTTGTTGAACTTCGTTGAAGGTTTAAGACCAGCCCAATAACAAGTATCACACATCAAGTTGATGAAAGATGACTAACACGTTAAATTTGTTTCTTAAATTATTATTTTCTTATGTACTTGCTATTTTTAGTTGTTTTTTTTTTCATTATTTTTATGGATATTATAAAATTTGCCATTTTGATCCTGAAGCTTACACTTTAGTGCATCCAGGCTTGTGCCTCGCCTCATGAAAGACTCAATGCCTCACTTTACCTCATTGCATTTAACAACGATGATTGACAAAAAGATGCTAAAAGTTATCAGAATTTATAGTTGGAAGTTGGAGCAATTGATTTGATTATTTATGAACAAAGGGCATCAGGAATAATCTGCTTTTAGCAATCTTGCAATCCAGACATGGAAAGCATTTGAACACGATCATCAATCATCATCCTAACTTCTGCCATAATTGCATTCTAACAATTTTAAATGTTTGGTGGTTGGCATTGAAGTGGCAATATACATCATGAGGTGAAAAGAAAGCTGACATTGGTAGGAAGAACTAACTAAGCTAATTCTTTTAAAAAACCCTTTGTGGCCTGGGGTTTCTCCTGAACTCAAACTTTTACTTAATTATCACATACCAAATATCAGTTAAAATATTGCTATCATGCTAAAAAAACGTGTGGTAGCCAGTGACTTCGAATTTCCTTTTGATGAGAACAGTAGAAATGCTAAGTTGCTTCCATCCGTTTGATTGTTGTTCTGGACCTGTTCCAGATGACATACAGTGGTGGCATGACTTCTTGTGGTAAAAAATTAATTTGCATTGCTGCATGCTGTTTATGCTGTCAAAAAACAATTTGGGTTCACTGTTTGTGTTATACCTTTGTGGCCTATTGATCTTTAGGATGAATTGCGACCATATTTTTTTGGGTAGTTAGTTGCCATGTTTTGTGGAACTTGGTATACAGCTGCTCATATGCAAAGTGCCTTGCAACCACTAGTTTGTGCTTTTAGATAGCATTTAGTTGAGATGGCTCTGCAGTCTCTTATTATGTCCTGTGCAGCGGAGCATGCATGTGACTTTTTTTATTTGTTTTTACACTTAAAAAATGTGAGGTTCTTGGATAAATCTGCAGGCTGCGGTTCCTGTTGAACAGATTCAGGTGGAGTACTATTCTTTTATACAGCTTAAGGAACTCTTCGGTGATTGACCTTCTTCTATTTGTTTGTGCAACTAAAAAAATCTGAGGTTCTTGTATCCATCTAGATGCTACAGTTGCTGTTTCAGCTTTCCTTTTTATGACTTGTGTAACTGTCGCCTGTCGGTGTATTGTTCCTTGTTTATGTTATATCAAATGACTCTGCTATTGTACCTAGTTCTTATGCTTTCAGATAACATACCATTTGCTTCAATGCTGCATGATTGTTCTCATGTGAGCAGAATAGAATGAGATTCTTGTCTACCCACCTCAAGTATCTCATTCTCATGATTGAACAATCTTCTAGTCTGTTTAGACGTAACTGGTGTCTGGAATTTACTTTTCATTATTTTTTCTTACATTTTTTGGTTTGTTCGGATATCTTCATCTTGTTTTTTTGTAGGAAATTATGTTTATTGTAGCTCTTTTCACTTTGAACTCCTTTTAGTTTTCAATCATTTTGTTTATTCATCCAGCATCAACATGCCATGCCAGCTGAGGGAAGGAAAGGGGGAGGTTGATAGCTGACAGATACACTTAAAAGGGGGCGAGAAATGCATAGTGCCATGCTGCAACTAAAAAGGAAGGTTGTCCATGCTCGCAAAGTCATGAGTTCTAGGTATCTACAAGCTGCTTCTCTAGTAAATGTTAGAATCAAATGGGTCAAGGACAAAGAGTTGGATGATGTGGTGGCCAGGGAGAAGGACCTGAAAGCTGTGTGCCATCTCAAGGATAGGATCTGTGGGAGCTCCAATAGTTGCCTACCCATCTGGGAGCTGTCCCGTCGGCGCAGGCAGATGGGCTTGGATGTTAGAGTCTCCAGTTTTATGAGAAGGTATCCTACTATTTTCGAGGAGTTTACAATAGGTAATGCTAGTGGTTCTGTTTCTTGGTTCAGGTTGACAGAAGAAGCTGTGCTCCTCCATCAAGAAGAGTGTCAATACCTACACGAACAAGGTCCTCAACTGGTGGAATCCCTCTGTAAGCTATTGATGCTCTCTAAGGATATGACATTGCCCCTACAGACTATTGACCAGTTGAGATGGGACATGGGATTGGAAGACAAAGATTATGTGCATTGCTACCCCCACCTTTTCGAAAGAGTTTGTCTTGAAGATGGGCGTGAAGCCCTGAAGCTGCTCTGCTGGGATGATCACCTTGCAGTGCCTGCCCTAATGAAATCATCTTCCTCTTCTTTGACTGGAGAGATATGTTCTACTGCATCAGCAGCATTGCCCTTCCCAGTGAAGTTCACCCGTGGTTTTGGGCTCAAGAAGAAATGCATGTCATGGCTGAGAGAATGGCAGACTCTCCCATACAGCTCCCCTTACGCAGATCCTTCTCATCTGGATCGTCGGACTGATGTTTCTGAGAAGAGGATTGTGGGTGTCTTTCATGAGCTTCTTCACCTCACCATCCAAGGAAAGACTGAGAGAAGGAATCTAAGCAACTTACGTGCACCACTGCAGCTGCCTCAGAAGTTCACCAAGGTATTCGGTCGCCACCCTGGCATCTTCTACATTTCTCGAAAGGGGGGTATTGAAACAGTCATCCTCAGAGAAGCCTATGATGGGTTTAACCTGGTGCATAAGCATCCTCTCGCAGAGTTGAGGAACAAGTATGCGCAGATGATGAGGCTTGGATTCCTCAATAGGAGCAGAGGGCTGTATAAGAAAGATGTTGAAATAAAAAATGAGAAGTTGGAATCACCTCAAGAGTATCTTGTCTGAATCCATTTTTGACTGCCTCTTTTGTTTGCTAACAAATGCATCTGCTGAACTTCGCATATTCTGAAGCTTCGTGTGGTAAATGCACTTGTTTCCTTTCATTTTCTTCTTATTTTTATTCTCTTCCCACAATAATCAATGTTTGCTCAAAAAACAACCACTGTTGCGATTATTCCATATGATGCATGTTGCAACTATTTTTGTTGCTCATGTATGGCATTTATCATGTTTTTCAAACATGAAGTCCTTAGTTGCTTACATATCTTTTCTTCTAGTTGCTGATAATAATTTTTTGCATGAAATCCATCTGATGAAAATGGAGAGATGAACTAGGGAATTCATTTGAGAATATTTATGGTCAATGTTGAGAAAACGTATTGGTTTGACGTTTTCTGTATTTTGAAACTTTATTATTAGGTAGTTCTTTGAATTTTAATTTCTTATTGGACTCTTTTGTAAGGAGTTAGACATAACCCTAATTAGTACTTTTTATTCTAAAGGAAGATGAGCAGCTGTGACTAATGAGACTGTCACACCCCGACCTTTTGACACTCAAACATTTTTTTTTTCTTTCTTTTAAACATCAAACATCTAGGTGTGACTACCCAACAATTCAAAAAGACGATGAGCCAAACAATTCAAAACAATGGGGCGAACTTTCATTAATGCAAGAATTTCAGTTTATACAAAATCACATCTATGTGTAACAAAATTACCCCAAACTGTATAATTGATGCCTAACAAAAACAAGACATCAATAAAATCAAAATATGACGCGTCGGCACTACAAAAGACCCAAAACCTCCCCAGTAGGACGTGAGTGAAGTCATCTGCTCAACCTGCTGCCCCGAGTCCGCCAAAACCTGAAAAAGAAAACAACTGAAGGCTCAGCCTTCGCAGTGTGGCAACAAGCCAGGAAAATACCAAACTCTTTCATATAGGGCTCAAATAAGAGAACAATTATCAAAATCATCTATCATCATGTCGTGTCACAGGATGACACGTAAAGGCCACTTAATGGCTGCACTAACACAATTTCAATTTCATGCAAGGTCTGCTTAAACCTAACACTTGCATTTTTATCATTCACATGCACATCAGTCATATACATTCAATCATATACATTACATTTTCATTAACCTTAATGAATTATCAGTTCATGTGGGTGCAAACACAGGCACGTGCACACCATGGGCGGCCTACAGCCGAGAGACAACCCCCGTGGTGACCCATAACTGTATGGATCCATATCATCCGCTGCAGCGGTAGAGCACTCAACCCTGGATGTGTGAATTCCAAGGAGAGATACTCAGCCTTCCCTAGGACACCCAGGTTGGGAAGGAGGGAGCCCACGCTCCAAACCAACACACAACGTACCCTGGGGCCTTGCACCGCCTGCGCTCCGAACAGGCGAGACCAGTAGCGAAAGCGGGACGTCTCCCAAACACATAGCCACATCCCACTGACATCTCATCTTTTAGTCATTCATTATTATCATTAGATTAACATATTCACAGACTGACTGGCTAGCTCATGAGGTTGGTACACTCTACGTGTGCACCCACAACTCCAATTGCCTCCACACGAGGTCTATACATACAGTAACAGTCATTGCTAGCTGTCATATAGTACGGGTACAACTACCCTTTATTTCATCCATTTGCATCGTTGCCCATGGCAATGCACATGCAACAACATACACATTCATATCAATCATAACATCAATCCTCACATCAATCACATCTATCACATTTTTGAAAAACTTAGCCAATCCACAGAGAGTAGTCTCGATCTGCGGTTGGCTCGTGGTTGTCCTATGCAGTTATCATATGCTTTCTAATGCATAATTGGGGTCGAGGAGACACTCGACTCGATACCCCGCCTCATCTGTCCTAAACAGTTATCAATTCTAGCATGCATATGCAAATGCGTAGTATTTTCAAAACAAACTACTAATAGCTTTTAAAACGATTCATATCATATATCAAAGCATAAACAATCATACATACACTCATTTACAAAACCATCAATCAATTCACATCATAATCCTAGGATTCCATGATCCTAAGAACACACCATCACATATTTGCCCATGCAGGAATTTGCCTGGCATGTCGCCATACCTGTGGCGCGCTAACCAAATTCTTCAAAATGCCTCAAGCTTTAGGTCGACGGGATGTGTCCGGTGCACCTGCAAACATAAACAAGAATAAGGTTTCTACTAGATACCTACTCAATTCAAACAGATACAAACAAATACAAAACAAAATCCTTGAGGCACGTGTCATTGCCTCAAGAGGGTGTCGACGGGTAGTGTCGACCTACAAGTCCTCTAATAGGCCGTTACGCAACTTCTTGTCGTTCCCACCCAATGTCATAACCCCAATGCTTCAATCAATCAATCCTTAACGCATTTCTCAATAACATTCTTTCATTAAAACCTCAATCCCAAAACCACATCTAAATACGTATATTTTTCCCCTAATTGCCACTATGCAAGGGCTTTTAGAATAGGAAAGCACCGACGGAATTCAAATGCAATAAAATTCCCTTTTGTGGATGGAAAGAACCAAATCACTTGGTGATATATGAGGTCAGTGAGAACAAAGAAGGGAAAGAGGAGGGACTTGCTGTCAAAGAAAGGTGCTGGCAAACTTTTCTGACATGGTCAGAATGAGGGGATGGATGACTGAGAAGTATAAACACCACAGGAGCCCTGTGTCTGAGAGAAAAAAAAGAAAAAAAAAAGAGAGGAAACACAAAGATGAAGATTAAGCCCTTATTCTGTTTATTCTAGTTTTCCTGTGCGATCCATGCGCAAAGAAGCTTGTTAAACTTTGATTGTGTTTTACTTTGAAGAACATTGCCTGGGGAATGACCTGATCTGTGGTCGTCCATCATGCTTCTCATTAGTTTGTTCTTGAAAATTCTTTTCCTTCATCCTCAAGTATATTCAACTCCCCTTTTCCCTTCTTGGTTAGGTTGGTTTTGGGTTCTGTGACTTCTGAAATGTGGTTTCTTTGACATAACTCAATAAGCTTGACATTGGAGCATCCAAATTGTCAGCCCAAAAAAGGAATTTTGACACTTTGAATTTAAATCTAGGAGAGTGTTGAGCTTCTTCCTCAGCCATGGAGGAGGTTGCTGAGATGAATTAATAAGGCAGTCCACCAAATGTTCTGGGCATTTAAATCTTCATGATCAAGAGCTGATAAACTGGTATGATACCATCTAAAAGTCCGGCCAAACAGCTTAAACAAGCCACAACTCAAGGGTTGTTCTTACACTAATTAAAGCTCTAAAAGAACAATGACCAACACTAGCACACAAGCTCAACGCAAGTTTACAATGGAACTACAAGATAAAACAATGGTGCATTTAGAAAAACATAGTATCACAAAGTGGGTAATCCCTTTATATATACAAGAGGGAGGAGTGGGCAAGCCTTTGGGCTGGCTGCAACCTGTCACATGGACATTCCTAGAAGGTGCTGCACTTGTTGACAGGGCTACTCGTGCTTAACACATGCTTAATCATTGTAATTATCCATCTCATTTGGATGCATGGTGGGATTTCACTCTCACTGTTTCTCTTTCAGAGTTTTCCCTTTCTTTTTATTAGTCTCTCCCTCTCCCTACCAAGATGCCCAAGCAATCAACAGTCTTAGTTGGTGCATAAGAGGTAAGTCTTAGGTCCCTAAAAAGCAAACCTGGTCTTGGTCACTTTTAAAACAGTGAGGGGAATTCATGACTGGAAGCAACTTTCACATCCTTCTTTGGCAACCTTTGTCTGGCCTTGTTTACTGTGGTTATCTTGTGCCATGGCTACTGGATGTTAAGGGACGCACTTAAAGTCACTATTTGGGGAACAGGGTAGTGGAGGCAACAAATGTTGCATTGTGGTTTCAGGCTTTCAGCAATGCTTTGTGGTGGTCAGAAGCCCTAGCCTTGCCAGAATAAATCTGTTGTGGATGCAGGTGGCAATGCGACTCCATCCTCAAAAAAATGTAACTCAGGACCATCCTTATATGGGTAGTTAGTGATTACACAATATTTTGATGCAATGTGAATGCTCATTACAATACGGTTACAGGTCACCCTGACTGAAATGTGTTACAAGACACCTTTCAGAACACTATATTGCATAATACCATACATAAATAATACACATACGTCGACTATATTACATATAAAAAGAGAACGAGTAGAAAATAGTGCTCACTTGACCAATGCCAAATCCCATTAAAATCATCTATATCATTAAAATCATTTATATTATTAAGATGAATGGTGGGATTTTTACTGCTCTCTCTCTCTTTTTAAAAAAATCATTTGTATTTTTATTATGCGTATAATAATTGTACACATGTTAGTTTCTACAAATTAAAGCTGACTCTTACTGTACCTCTCACTTTTGTGTTCATAGCAGCTGTTCACCACTCAGAAGCATCATCACTTCATGATGTTACAGAACTACAGATATGCTTGCGTTACTGTTTTAAGTAGGAAAGGTGATGGGAGCCTTGCTGAGTCTTCCATGCACTTCCTCACCTCATCAAGCTTGCAATTTTTTCCTCTAGCCAAAGGCGGATAGAAACCGACATATTTGATCTGCTTCATTGCTACTTTGCAGCTAATTTGATGATACCTGTACGAAGCCATGCGCAAGTACAGAGACCGGTTCAGCAAAAGCACAAGAATGTGTAATGGAGGTTTACTATAACATAATGCTCCTGAAAGGTTTGGATCATGTACAGTGCAAGACAGGGAGTTTTATTAAGTAAAATCATTTTAGATTGCTAAATCATCTCGGGTACTTGTGTCATGCGTATGTTGATGGGCTGACAACCTCAATTTGTTAGATCAAGCTTGCATTCAACTTGAGTGGCAAATCAGTTCAGTTGCCCCCCCATTTGTTCTTTTGGTTCTCTCAAGATATGATGACCTTGGGGAAGAAATTATTAAAGCTAAACTGGTTATATTAGTTGCTTATTTAACTGCTTCTGTTTGAACTGTCGGGAGTATCGTTAATGCTAATCTATCTTCTACAATTAAGGGTTCTTACCAACTTCCATTTGTTGGACTACCAAGTACCATTCATGTGTAGCTCTGCTTGGAAGCCGTAAATGGGACTGCGGATGATTGATTTTTTTAGATATCTGACCACCGACTTCCACCTGCTATAAGTGTGACTTGGTAGAGCTGTCAAAAGAATGGCTTTGAGAGCCGGATAGAGAAGGGATCGATGATGCAGTAAAAAAGGAGTGCCTTTTAATGCATATCTCATTCAAGATGTTGCCACATCCACTCTTACGCTTACATCTGTCTGCGGCTTCTTCAATTTCCATTCTCATCCTTTTACTCGTCTCCATCTCAACTCTGCCTCCCAAGTACAGCTTAACGGAGACAGAGGGACTTTCCTCAGTACACATTACCTGTCCTGTAAGGTAAGGTAGAGCTATGCCTTTCCAAGAACGCTAGCAATGCAAACAGTATAAGCCATCCTCGGCCTTCTTCGTTTCCTTTATTAGGGGAAGCATTCCCTTATCTGAACCTTGTGGGCAAAGAAAGGAAGGCTGGCGGGGCCCTGGCGAGACGGTTCTTCCTTCTTTCGAAGCGTTTTGCCCTTCGGAAATGGTAAAATCGTTGGCCACATGTACGGTAATTGGAAAACAGCGAACGGTTTTCCCAAGTCGAACAAGCCTTTGAAACAAGGAAGCGCACAGTGAAAGTGAGTCTGTGTCTGTACTTTGTTGTGTTCTGCTTAGTGTCCATCATGCCCAAAGGTGGGACGGTCAGTTCCGGGCCTCCGGCCCTTCTTGAATGGCATTTTCACTTGGGCGGTCATCAGCTGACTGATCCAACTCGTCGTCTGCCTGTTAAACTTGTGGGCTTTCAGCGGACGGGTTTGGGCATACTGCATGCAGACAGACGAGCCAAGTGGTACAACAAGTTTCGTCGCAACCTTCATCTTGAAGGGCCTTTTTTTGAAAAAAATAATTTTGCAGCTGGGATCTGCATGTCTAGAAATATATAAATTGACACAAATATAGTGATGATCGAATTGTGAATACCAAAATGTCCAACATTCACTTGACATAGAATACCATAGGTGAATTCATTTTTCTAGAAATGAAAGTTACTAGGGGATATAAATTATAATGGACACTTCCATCTGGAAATTAACCATGATGTTTTTTAGTCACAAGACTCACAACCATCCAATTATGGTAGATCGTGTAGTTTAAAGATTACCAACTCGTAAGTGGTCACCTCGGAACAAATAGCCCGTTGTTTTTTCTAAACATTACTTTGCATATATCTATCTGTTTGAGTTAGAAGATTTGGATACCTGTACACAAGTAATAATTTTTGTAAGTGTATATTTTGTGATACACATACAAGGAAATTGAGACCTTCCGGCTGTTAGAACTTGGCAGATAGCTAAATATTTAAAAGACATGGTTAAATGTGACATAAACATTGGTAAATACACCATAAACTATCACTATACCATAAACCCTTGCTAGTTCTTCTATTGCATAATGTTTTCAGCAATCGGTTTCAAAAATTTTGTCATCTGGCAACATCTAACAGCCGGTTGATTTTAATTCCTTATATAAATGTATGTGTGTGTGTGTGTAAGCAGGGGCAAAGGGAAGGTGGGGCTGGCAGGGAGGGGCCTTGGCCCCCCCCTCATATTTTAAAAACTTTAAAAATTCATATGTAAATCTAAAAAAATTTTAATTTAATATATATATAAAAAATTGAAAATTTCTATTTTGTTCCCTGTTAAAATTTTGCAACTACAGTTTGGCTCCTGCGACAAAAAAAATCTGCCTCCACCCGTGTGTAAGACACCTTAAATGTTAGATTCATTAAGGATAATCTAAAGGCGCATTTGGATAACACCCTAAAATTGTACTCTAGAGGCAAAATGTAGCTTAAGATGTATTTAACTTGATTTTTAACAAATAACTTTTTCTTAGACTGTCATCCAAATACTATTGAAGGCTCTGATTTACTATAGACAGACGGTTAGAACAAAAAACGAACAAGAAGTCAAGATATTTTGATCAGCTAATACAAATTTACAACTTTTTCTTATTCTTCTTTCAACCATCAATGTGAAAAAATTTCATAGGCATAGACTGTTTCTGATGTGACTAGAGTATAAGGGTCTAATACATACCATTTCTCATACTTTTATTATTTTGGATATATATTTAGTGACTCACTCCTGCTGGATACCGAATTTTAGCAGATGGTTAAAATTCAAAAGTTTGTTATTAAAAGAAGAGTCACTATATTGTCATTAGCAACAGTTTGTGGCAGTTCCAACGGTGATTTATAATTTTTTTGATACCAAAATTTTAACACACAAAACCAGGCTACAGCATGAGTTTTATGTTACCATGAGCTGCTCGGCCATAAGGCTTCTTTTTTTTTTTCTAGAAAAAAAAAATTGGAAGTAACATTTAGATGGCCAACATTTACAAGTAATTCCCACGTTACTGCTTTGATAGCAGGGCAGGTTATATGTTATGGGGGGAACAAGGGGCAGTGTCTCTCTCCACTCCGTTTCCAACAAGCAACGTGCTTCGGTGGACCCAGTTTCAGTGTCTGTCTCAAGCCTTAAAACGCGGCGCGGGAGAAGATGCCGTCCCATCTTCCCCTATAATGTGCAAATACTGTCCCATCTTATAAGGGAAGAAGGTTATGGATTGGGACAATGGGAAAAAAGAAACAGTTATTTTTTTCTTCCCCTATAATGTGCAAAACTGTCCCATCTTATAAGGGGAGAAGGTAAAGAAGGTTATGGATTGGGACAATGGGAAAAGAGAAACAGTTTTTTTTTTTTTTTTAATGATGGTAGTACCCCTACATTTTTAGGGAATGCTCAAAATGAAAGGATCACTGTTGGCAAACATGCCGTAGCAGAGCCACATGTGGACTGGTACTAGCAATGCCTATGCCAGCCCCCAAAAAATTATATGGGTGTATTGAACTATTTGTTTATATCTATATATATTGATGCACCCATAGGGTTGTGTTTAATACCTTCTTATTTAAAATCCGACACTGCATAAAAGGGTGTGTTTTGAGAAATCGATCTTAGTAGCATGAATTTTTTTTAATACCATGGATTTAAAGTAAGATGAAAGTGTCCGACCTTAAATCAGTGGATCTGATATCCCACTGCAGACCTCAGGCCCACAGTAAAACAAACACAACCTATGGTATGTGCACTAAATACTAGTGAGAAGAAGAGGAGGAGAAAAGAAAAGAGGAAGGAAGAAGAAAGATAAAGGAGGGTTTGGGTGCACATAAAAAGTCTAGAAAGCATTTACTGATATGTAGGATATGTCAGTGAAAGTACAACTTAAAAACGTCGATGAAAGTATTGCAGAACTTCCGACGTTGGTGACACAATAGAGAGGACATGCTTGGTGAAAGTTTTATTTTACAGATGTCCACTTCCCAAGCTTCGGTACAAACCAATTTTCAATGACAAGTATTCTACATGTGTTGGTGAAGGCTAATGTTCATTGACATCTTCCACCAGACGACGATGAAAGTTAACCTTTACCATCCAGATGTTAGTAAAAAAGGGCTTTCATCAACAGCCATTTTCTCACATGTTAGTGAATCCGTATTTTTTTGTAGTGCATTTACCATTAGTGGCACAAAATACATGTTGAGAGCCTATATTTTACCACTAAAGACATAAAATACATGTTGCAACAATAAATCTGATTTGATTAAAATAGTTCAGCTTCCAATTGAATTGAGACAATTGCCTAAATCTTTTTGAAATTTAATATAATTTATAATACCAATTTGACAACCTTGCTCCTAAGCTCCTAGTCAACATAAAATCTAGTTGGATTCAAACCCTGCAATTTTCTTTTCTTTTTAGCATTACAATGAGCTTTTGTTCATTTTCTTAAAAGACAAAACCAATATTACATTCTACTATAAAATGCACCACTAACATTTATCTTTTGGTCTCCTTTAACTCAGGCTCCCTTTAAGGTCTTCCATGCCAATTCAAGCCTTTAAAATAATCATTAAACAAGAATGCAAACAGAAGGGAAGCATAAACCTAATTTAATGCAAAACAATAGGAAGAACAAAACAATGAGAAGAAAACTTAACTTTGTTAACCTCAATCAAGCTGTTGAAATAATTCTTAGACAAAAACATATATAGAAAGAATTTAGGCAAAACCTTAATCTACCAAAAATTCTAGTGTGATATTATAATTTAAAACTAAGCAATATGTCTAAACTCAAAACAAAAAGGTAGCCTATAAAAAAAAAAATCTGGAGCAAAATGGATCTAGTATTTTTTTTTCTTCCCTTTCCATAAGCCAACTCCCACATTACTAAGCCTGTGTTGGAAAATTTGTTTCTTCAATATTTATGGGCATTCATTTATATGTCCTAAAAATATCATTACTTTGCATTTTCCACTACTGTTGATAATCACCTATTCCAACTTTCTCTATCTAACTTTCATGCATGCCTTTGTGGAACAACATTTCTCAAGCAAGGGGAAAGAGTGTTTTGAGATCATCAAGATCATCCCCATTCTTAGGCAATTGTCTTTGTAACAACATTTCTCAAGAAGGGGGAAAGAGTATTTTGAGATCATCAAGATCATCCCCATTCTTAAACAATTGTCTTTAGAATGAATTCTTACCTTGATTCATATTTCACTAATACCACTTTTCGTAATATAGCACATAGGTGTTAAGGGATCCTATCAAAAAAGCAAGTCATAATATCTAACACACATATTTTGAAAATCCAAAAGTATACGTCTATATAGAAATTGAATGGAAGAATATAGCTCTAAAAGAATATCTATCTCATGCTATCACCCACCTTAGACTAATGTTTCAAGTGTAAGATCATCTACTGATAAATGAGGATCAAATCAAAGATTTCAGTTATCCAACTTAGTGGGAAGAGAATGGCACACTATGCTTTTCAAAAGTAAGTAGTTGAAATGCAAGTCTGAATGTACTAGGATTTGTGAGTGGTCCATGATGGGGTGCAACATGACACAATGCACCACATAGATTCTATCACAAGTTAAAAACTTGCTCTATGAATGCATCATACAGGAAGTGAATGGGTAGAATATATTTGAACACGCTAAATGGTTCTACAATCACACTAGAAGTGTAGGTTACAATGACATTTGACCTAATAGGATTTTGTGGGACCAGATGTGGCTTTTGAACTAGTTCTTTTATGTTAAATGTGGTTAGAACACACAGATCTTCCATGAAAAAGAAGATAGTGGCAATCATGCAATCTCAAATGCTCTAAACTAAATTATGCATGTGTTAGTATGCTATGAAATCAACTAAGATGCCATAACACATAAGTGTGCAAATGATGAACTCACATTTTAGTGCATAGGAGGGAGCATTTTTTTTTGCATAGAAACAATAACTAATTCCCAACCCATGCATATTACTATCTTCATGCCTAGAAATGAACTCGTAAATCATGTCAAAATGCATTTAGATGAAAAGATTATGAGTCTAGGATGATGGTAGAGTCGTAGAGAACGTAAAACAAAAAGGAATGATGACATGTAAGCCACCCAAATATACATGAACTAGAAAAATTGAGCAAAATTAACAAATATTAGTAAAAGTAAAGCGATTGCAACTCACTAGATTTGGCACAAGGTTGATCCTTGCATGCAATCAATTTGGTGCAAGACTGAGAGTCATAGTGAATATAGCATGATAAAGCAAAGCTTTCAAAGAAAAAAAAATATCACATGCCAATTTATGTGATATATAGCTATTCAAGTAATGAAGGGAGAAAATAGAGATTGCAGTTGAAAAGATGGTGCCACACATCAAATAACACCTCTTACCTTGTGTGTGGTAATAGAACCCAACCTCCACTAAATTTGCCATGGAAGTTCATTGAAAGGGGCAATACTGGAATACAAACAAACATGTTTCTAACTAATCTATTAGGTAGATAAAGCAAAAGAAATTGGTGGTGATTTGATAGGCCTACAGGCGTCAATCTCCTTAAATTGATTGAATGGTACACAAATAGAGATATAAGAAACACGAAACTTAGAAAAGAAATATGACAGAAATGGAATTTGATTGAGAAGAAACCTATTACTAGTTATAAAAGAAGAAAAAGAAGAAGGGGAGCACTAGGCTGCAACCAACAAACCAATGGATGTTGACAAACTAATAAATTGTTTGGCAACTAGTTGAGACACTTCAAGGATTGAGAACCATTGCTACAAGTTAGAAACCCACCAAAAGCATATCAAGAGATAGGCACTAAGAATCATGCTAAAGAAGTTTAGGCAAGTGGTTGACAAATCATGGATCGGTGGGATTCCTCCTCTTCCAATGAGTAGTAGGGTTAGGAAGAGGGGGATTTTGGGAGCAATAGTGGAAAGAAGTATGGAAACAAGAGGCAAGCCTGAAATGTAGATTTCAAGCACTGTAAAATGAGCCCTAGCTTTTGTATCTATTAAAATGCAACATCCTTTCTTAACCCAAATTTCTATGCTTGGTTTGGCACAATTCATTAAATAACACCAAAATAGCTAATGTGCTAATGAGATATAGTTTATCATTACAAAGCTCAAGGAATATTTTATATTACGTTGCCATGATTCAACATGATAGAAAAATTACGAATGTGGGAAGATAACATAGTAGAAGTGCTGATTTACACAAACTCATACTCATGCATCTACATAGTTCTAGGAGAGAGGAATTTCAACACCACTTTTCTATGCATTCACTATAATATGACACACATTGATCTTGCAACAAGGTTGGACTGAAATGCTTACCACCTCACAAAGATGCAGGAAGAATTATTATGATTTTTTAATATATCTACAAATACAAGAGGAAATTTTAGGTTGTCTACAAGTCCTTACTGCCACAACAAACTTGAAATTACAAAAAATATAAATATATATAGAAGCAAAAATTTGTTAAAACTTCTTAGATTTTCAGAATAGCCAATGGAACAAAAGATCAATGTTGTTTGGATCAACATAGTTCACAACCATAATGCTCCACCTTTTTCATTGCTAAAAAAGTTTCGTTGCCCCTTGATGGATAAGCATCACTAAACTACCACATTTTCTATATTAAATTGAAAATATATGATCCAATGAATTTGTGATTCTTCACAAAGAAACCTATTTTAGTCCACCATTTGAACTCCTAAACAATGTTTTGAAGGGGGATAAACTTTTTCTATATAAAATCCCTAGTTATGTTTTACATCTAAGCGAAAGAAAAATATATGTTTATCATTCATTGTTATATCACCATAAAAAGCACATCCACAAAATTGAACCGATGCATAAATATCAAAGCATGCTTTTAATTAATAATATTCTTACAAGAAATAAAAATAATCTAAGATGCACTTAGAAGACCTTTTACTTTCTGAATTTGGACCCAGCCTATGTCTCATCCATATTACTTCTTGCGCTAAATAGGATGCCACATTAGAAGTTCATCTTATGTAATTAGTTCCATTAGAGAGGAGAATCTTTAAAAGATTGATTATGCTATAGTGTTGTGGGGAGAAACTAGTACATTTAGATAGAATTATCATCCTTAACAAGAAGGACAATATCTCTTCCATTTCACCATGCATAGATCTACCACTTATGGAATATTAAGGTAAGGATGTTCACAAGCCAAGGTCGAGCCAAGCTGGGTCAGCTTGTGCTTGGCATGAGTCTCCATTACCACAGCAAAAGTTTAGCCCAAGCTTGGCTTAGGCAAACTCCAGCCAAGACTTGGCTGGAGCTTAGCAAGCCATTTGTTGAAAAATATTTTTTAAATCAGTAGGCTAAAAGGGGATTTGAGTTTTGAACCTAGGACAACCAGTAGAACACTTTCTTTTTGTTGACAAAAAGGTGAACATTTGTCACATATACTACTGTTGCAAGTTTAAACGAGTTCAACAAGGTCAAGCTTGCCTAGTTTTAGCTGAGCATACTTTTTAATTCAAGCTCAGCATACTTTTTAATTCAAGCTCAATTCTCAACTTGAACTTAACTCCTTTATTTAACCGTCTAAGCTCAAGTCAACCTTAGTCAGACAAGTTTGAGTCAAGCTCGAGTTGGCTTAACTCATTGAACATCCTTATGTTAAGATGCAAAATCAAACTCTAAGTCCTTTATTAACAAACTATATTTAAATCATTGGATGAAATGACTTTGAAGCCTTCGCTATTAATTTCGTTTAAATGTCAAAGTCATTAAATTATGATCTTTGAGTCAAAATATCATATGTTGATAATATTTTAATCTTATTGTAGAAATACACGTTACTAAAAATTAGAGCTTTGAAAGCTAAATATCAAAATGACCTTCATTACAAACCACTTAGTAATTCAGTAGAATGACTTTGAAACCTTAGCTATTTCTTTTTGGTGGTAGCATCATTAAGTTATGACCTTCAAGTCGAAATGTCGTTTCTTGATAAGTATTTAAATCATATCATAGAGACAAACAAATTACTAAAATTAAGGACTTTGGGAATCTCCACATTCATCAATCTCTTTATACCAACCCTCCATCTTTTGTAGGTACATAGGCTTAAATTTTTTTTAGTCTACTAATAACATTTGTACTAATTAAGTTGACAATTAAAATTCGTACCTGCCCTAGAATTTTAGTGAACAAGCTTTCAAGTTGGCATCATATTGATGGAAGATATTTTAGGACCAAGATGCAAGGTTCCGAAATCACAAAGGAGATGGATGCTAATCTAAAAGCAAAAGATTAGTTTTTACCTTTTCAATGTTATGAACCTTCAC
The DNA here is from genome assembly GCA_011799765.1 of Nymphaea thermarum. Taxonomy (NCBI): domain Eukaryota; kingdom Viridiplantae; phylum Streptophyta; class Magnoliopsida; order Nymphaeales; family Nymphaeaceae; genus Nymphaea; species Nymphaea thermarum. The sequence goes on from JAANDH010000957.1 coordinate 78,653, forward strand.
CACAATTAGGCCTGGCCCGGGCTGGGCCCTGGCCCGATAGGGCGGCCCGACTCCCGCCCTTGGGCGGTCGGGCCTTCGTTCCCCAACCCCCCCTCTCCGGCTCTCCCTCTCCCTTCCTGTCTCCCCCTCTGCTCTCCCTTCCCATCTCCCTCTCCGCTCCCCCTCTCCCTCTCCACTCCTCCTCTGCCTCTGCTTCCCTTTGCTTCCCTCTCCCCCTCTGCCCCCCTCTGCTTCCCTCTCCCTTCCTGTCTCCCTCTCTGCTCCCATCTCCCTCGCCGTCGCCGCTCCCCCTCCTCCTCCGTGTGGGCCGTCGGCGGGGACCCAATGGCCGTAGCCGGAGGGTGACGGGAGGGTGGGGGAAAGGGTCGGGAGGGCGGCAGGGGAAAGGGGGTTGAGGTCGGCAAGGTGGCGGGGAAAAGGGGGTCGAGGTCGGGAGATGGGAGGGCGGGCCGGGCTGGGTCCGGGCAGGCTGAGCGGCCCGGCCCGATGCCCAGGCCTAACCACAATCTCATTCCAACCTTAAACACTAATAGGATCTAGAGAAAGCAGAAGTCTCAAGTGTTTCACTAGCTAGGATGATTCAACACCTCATCTCACACAATTACAAAATGGAAACAATTTTATTGTCATCACAAGGCAAATGTCATGTTTTCTAGTCCACTCCATTTCATTTTTCAACATCAGACATAACCATGAATAAATTTCCAACTAAGTGGGAATCAACTTGGAAAGAATCATCTGCACAAGATACAACTGACAACCTTAGAATACTTGTATTGACGATTTGAAATGGCTTAGAATCTATCATAAATTGAACTACAAACAAGAAATTGAATCTCAAAAGAGAATAGATATGTTGACAATGGTCCATCATAATGCAAACATTTTTCATTTGGAAGGAGTGCACCTTCTTAACCACTTGAAAGGAATACATCTTCTTTCCCTCTTTCTCTGAACTTTACAAGAGAAAGATCTTCTACGTTATTCAGATTAACTGAAAATCTGTCCATAATTTTCTTTAATGTTATCACACTCTCTTTGTCTCTATTAGATAAAACAATGATATTCTCTCACTTTTCTTTTTGATGATCCTGGACGAAAACTCCCTTGCCTACCACCATCAAGATAAAGTTAAACTTACTCAAAGAAGAAGAACCCTATCCAAGGCTCCATTTCATTCCCATTGCAAACTTATTCAAAAACGTAATCTTCACATGTCATTTTTGAGAAAATGCATACTAAATCTCTATACTTATATTGATGAACTTAGATAATGTCTCTTAAAAATTAATTTCATGACACAACATAGAAAATAGGAAAATATAATTGAGAAGGTAAAAATTTAATCTTAGAACACTTTGATGTTTCAAAGAGACCAAAAACCTAAGCTTGATAAGTTATGTTTATCAGAACTTTTTTCTCAATCAAAATATTTCAAACATGAGACTAGTGGATATATTGCAAATTGAGTTTTTCAACAACAATTATACGAACATTTTGCATCAAAATTGGAATTTCATGAGAGGACTTTCTAGGACTTTCTAGTATGAAATTGGATGAGAGAACTTTCCAGTATGGTTTGGACAATGGAAAAAGATATAGAAAAGTGAAGAACAATTTGATACATATTTCTTTTTGGCCTACAAGTTAAGCTGTTTGGTCTTACAAGGTTTTGCTATTGGTTTCGTGTACTATAACATGCCTTTTGGTTTTCCTATTTTATATTGAGTAAAAGCAATGTCATAATTAACCTAATTTTACACTCCATTACTTAATATTCGTAATATGTGCATGTTAGTTTTGGTTTATGCTCTCACTTTTAAGTTATAATATGTGCACCTACACATTGCAAGTACTGGTTCAAGTTTAATAAAGAGGTAAAAACTAGTTCTTATGGGCATGATTTTACGATATAGATAGTCATTTGTACTCATATAACATGTTAATCAGTTTGTGTTCAATTGGTATGAAGCTGGTTTTTTTACTGATATTTGGTCATGTGCTTCATTTTTTTAGAAATACTGTTGATATTCATTGATTCATTTTTCTCTTAAACATTCATGATATGATAGTTCATACATTGGGTTTTTTTTTTCTCTTTTCATGTACTACATATTCCTTTTTCATCTTAAATTTCTGGCTCCACCATTTCACATGATAAGTCCACCTTAGCCCCTCAGTTTTCCAAAATTTATCCTATGGATTGTTTAGGCCTATTGAGAGTACAAAAGTTGAACCACATAAAGGCTTACAACATGATCGCCACTACCATCCTAATGGTTGTTCATGTTGCACATATTGTCCTACAAGTATTTAGATGTCCATTCAAATGGCTCTTAAGGGACTCATTAGAGGGATTTTGAGTCCAAGTACTTGGCATTACCAACAATGCCCAATCATTAGTTTTTATAGTAATTTCATGCAAACTGTGATCACTCAATTGGAAGGAGAAATTTGCTCTTTGCCTACTCATATTTGAGAAACAATAGATGAAAGAGACATCAACTTCATTCATCTCAGTTAAGTGCTGAAATCATCCCTCCACAAGTACACAAATATAAAGAGAACAAATCCTACCTAGTCGAAATCAAGTGCTAAAACAGAATTTGAGGGCAAAACATATCTTATCATTCAGATATTTTGGTCTAATCAAATACCATACCTGTTCTTCTTTCCTTCAAATGTGCTTGATCCTTCGACATAAGACTTGGATTCAACTTCACAAAAGATTGTACTTGAGTTATGACCAAAATCCAAACCAAGTATATTCTAAGTAGGCACAATGCAAATCTGTCGCTGATGTCTCTATCGTACATGAATATCCAGCCTTGTTGTTAGAACCAATTAGGGCTGGTCATCAGGCCTGTCCAGCTTGATAAGAAGTTAGGCTTGGGCTAGCCCAACCATCAAGACCCAAGCTCAGGCTAGGACTGTAATAAAGTAAAAAATTGTATATATATATACTCTCTCTCTCTCTTTACCCTACTCAATCAAATTATAATAAAATAAAAAATATATATGTAAATATAATAAAAAATGTATAAATTATCGGACCGAACCAGGCCAGCTTGAGAACCAAAATTATGTTTCTAGCCCTTGCCATTTCAGGCTGGCTAACCAACTACCCTATAAGTACGTAGGCCGATGTCCAGTCTAAGTTATGAAAATTGTTGGAAATTGGCTGATTTGAAATCGGCACATCTGCATGCAACTGGATAAACCAAGCATTTTAGAAGAGTCACGTGTCATTTGTCATACTTTCTTTTTTTTTATGATTTTTTTAGTTTTTTGCCCTCACTCTCTTACTGAATCTTTTGATACCCACAAGCTGGAGTTGAAGCCACAATATTAGTCCGAATCCCAGGTGTTTATCGCGATAGTTCCAAGCCTCAATAATGAGAAGAGAGAAATATAGAGATCAACATGTGAAACCGTCCTCAAGGATGAGATAGCTGGAGCCCAAGCACAACCAGCTCATCACTTCCTTCCCGCTTAAAAGCCAAAAAGAACCCTAGATACCGGTGGGCCCACACACTCTCTCTCACATTCTCACCGTGTGGGCCCCAACCAATCCAACCACAGGATCCACAGCCCACATGAAGCCAACCACCAGCCGGACGGCACAAAATAAATGTTCATCACCACTACACTGCACACTGCAGTACAGAGAAAGTTAAAAGAAAGGCTCGGCTCCCTTATACCTCCACTCTTTCTCCTCCGCATCCCACCACCAGACTTTCACTTTCCTTTTCCTTTTCCTCTGTCCCTTTTCTTCCGCTCCCCCTTTCTCACAGATCCAAGCAGCCATGGCGCCATGTTCCAAGCTCTGCTCCCTCCTGCTGCTGCTGCTGCTGCAGTCTCTGCTCATTCCTGCAGTGCTCTGCGCCGAGCGGCAAGAGCTGGGTGGGGAGGTGGAGGAGGAGGATGAGGGAATGAGCTTAGATCTGGCCAGGGAGGCCATTGGGTGGTCCTCCTCCGAGTTGGAGGAGATGGTCGGCTTCAGCGACGACAGCGAGGTTGGTGGTGAGTTGGGGAACAGGAGATCTCTCTTCTGGAGGGCGCTGCACTACTACTACATCAGCTATGGCGCTCTCTCGGCCAACAGGATCCCTTGCCCGCCTCGATCTGGCAGATCCTACTACACCCACAACTGTTACCGCGCCAGGGGCCCTGTGAGGCCATACCACCGTGGTTGCTCTGCCATTACTCGCTGCACCAGGAGCACCTACTGAACTCTCTCTCTATCTCTTTCTCTGTCTCTCTCTCTGTATATTTTTTGTTTTTCTTTCGACTAGTCGCCTCTTCAACATCATAAACTTTTCTTATATATGCCTGCAACTTTAAATGTGTACGCTTTTGTTTCCTTTGAATGGGAAACTGGCGAAATTTATATGTTTATCCATTTTGTTTTCTCCATCATGCTTATCTGATTGATGCCTGATGCTTATTATGTTGC
>JAANDH010000957.1:83208-108911 GCA_011799765.1 Nymphaea thermarum
TCTCTCTCTCTCTCTCTCTCTCTCTCTCTCTCTCTCTCTCTCTCTCTCTCTCTCTCTCTCTCTCTCTCTCTCTCTCTCTCTCTCTCTCTCTCTCTGCGTGTGTGTGTGGAGATAGGAAGTCATTCACAATGCACGCTTTGACATTCCAATGCCGTCTCCCCAAATGCTTCCAGTATGAATAGATAACCACGCAAAGGACGGAGAATGTGAACATTGACAAACTGACAACCCTGGATCTCTTTGTGTCGCGAGCTTTTCCATGGTGTTTTTCGGGTGAAGCTTGGTCCTCTAGCTCAATCTCATAGTCGTCAACTGTAATGAAAAAAAAAAAAAGCAGCAATTGATCTTTGGGAAGGACTGTTTGGCGGGAGATGATGATTTTCTTTGTTCCTACCGATCATGTTTTGTCCCACTTGTCTCAAATGGCTGCTAAGGTTGGCCTCAACACAAAAGTAACATGGCTGTGATGGAAAATTCTACATCTAGAAGAAAAAAGGATGTGGTATATTTGGTGGGTGGAGATGTCGCCCTGTATCTGATATAAAATAGAAGAAATGGAGAAGCGCAAAATGGTTGTCCTATTTCCTCTCCTAAGCCATGCCAATGTGTTGGTTCAGCTTTGGAAAACTTTTTCTCGAGTAATTAGAAGGAAGCTAGAACTAAGAAATAAGCTGTTTGTTTAATTGTTTGAGATTTTTTTTTTTCCCTAAAGAAACAAGCAAGCTCATGTTTGGCCGGCTTCTTCTGTGCTTTATATAAGGAGACAATATGGCCCCAATATCGAACTACTCGGATTGAAAAATTTGAAGATCTTGAGTACAAATCCCTCACCAGGCACAGCAGGCCTCTGTTGGCTCTTGAATGTGGGATGAAAGTTAGGTAGATGAGGAGAATGTTGCAGCTTTATTCCCAATTCAAGACGGGTTGGAAGGCAAACCCAAGTCACCTATTGGCAGAATGTTGTAGGAGTGTGGAGTCCGATTCTAATTTAATAGGCTTCTCCTCTGTTACCTGTAGATTCAACATTAAAATTTTGAGTGTCATGGGTGTTGTTGTAATTTTCTGTTACTACGGCATTGCCCTAAACTCCATGTTAAAAAGAGTCAGCGTTTTTTGCATTTTTGTTTTGTTCAAATAGTAGAGGTCCAGTGCTTGAATGTAGGAAGGCCCTTAGTCTCTCTTGACCACATAAATCCTTATGTTTTGTATGTTTTCTTCTTTTCTTGAGAGGGCATGGCTCTTAGCACACAAGGATACCATCCAAGTTCCCTTGGGTGATCAATTGGCAAGGCCGTTGGTCCTTAATTTTGAAATTGTTATGTATACTAGTAGAGTAACCATTGGAATTGAATGAGTTGCAAATCGATTTGATTCACTGCCCAATACAAGGTACTATGTGTCATAAACTACATATTTACTTTTTATTATTTTTTGATGGTTTTAAAATTTTCCTTATTTGTTTTTTATGCTTTTAATTTTGAAAAATGTATACAATAATATAGTTTACTGATTCATAACCTGGTCAGTGATTTGAATTGGCGAATTCAATGACAGGCTAGCTTTGTAGTTTGGTAGATACAATTCAATTCTTGATTTTATTTTACAACATTGAATCAAATATCTGGTTCACACTCCTTAAATATTCGTGATATTGAAATGAACTTTTTTCCTTTTCGCTGTTATTATATTTTTCAACGAGGCCTATGGAGAGTACTTCAACAACAGGTTGCATATTAGCTAGCTGGAGGCTTCCAGTTGTTAAAGCTCTTAAGATTCCACCAGACTTAACCAGAAGTATTCTCAGTTTTGGCCTTCACCGCAAAAGACAAAGAATGCCTTCAATTAGACTTCTCTTTTCTTCCTCTTATTGTATAAAATTGGTTTCTTTGTCGCCTTCCTAGGCCATGACAGGCTTTAGTGGCCGCTAGCATGGAATATCAATAATTTGAATTTCGAGCAAAAGGCAACAACATTTGAAACAGATCTAGTTGGTGGTGCATTGAATGGTAAATTGAATCCACCAAAAGCTCGGGTCCTGCAATGAGTTAACATTGTCATTGTGTGGGAGGGAATAAACTTTGTTGTTCCATATTGCACTGCTTTCCTAGTCGAACCCCAGCGTGATGGAAAACCCATCATGCGTCTTCTTCGCAACGGATGCTAATGTGTTGTTAGTCTGCTAGAGAAGCCAACAGTGGGCAGATCATGTGTGTGCTGGTGGCCGATTGAAGAGGGAAGGTCGGAGCAACCAACTGGAGATTCGCATGGCAAACGGAAAACTTAGGACACAGATTCATTAGAGGTGATGAAAGAGTCATTCAAAAGGTGCACAATTGCATGTTTTGTAGGTGATTTAGAGAGAAAGAGTGGAATGTATCTTATGATAAAATGCAGCTGTGGATCATCTCAATATTTGGATGTAAATCCGGATCAATTTGATTTCGATGGAAAATGCAATTTATATACAGCTAACATGGGTTTAACTGATCCTGTTATTCTTTTGAAGAGTTTGATGATGATTTCATTGAAAGCCTTGAGAAAATCAAGATATTGGTCAAACTTGAACATCGGTCTGATTGATGATGGATGAAGTATGAACCGTCAACTCAAAACTAGAGTGTATTTCTTGTTGAATTGGTGATTGATACCATTATTTTCAATTTTGAATTTGTTATTTGCTTTGTGGTATATATATATATATAATTATAATAAATACTCTTGCCGCACCTAAATTTTTTGAGATGTGCAGTTCAGGGACCCGCACCCTACACTTATGTGACATAGCTGTGGGGTCGTGCGAGCCAGCATATGTTTAATGTGTACATAGGATGCATAATCAAAACTTCATATCCTTTTAGAGTGCAATTTCATATCCTTTTGGGTGCAAGATCGTGGTCCAAGTCTTGAAGATGGTGGCCATCAGGTTTAATATCGTGGTAATGGGCATGAAGATTCAAATGTTGATGGGCTAGGAAATGCTGGTGAATGTTTTTTTTCCAAGTATTACTTAAAAGATATGGATGTATATAAATGCCATCTTGCATGAGAATGATACTACGGATTGTAGAAATATGGAGATGGATATGGAAAGATATAAAAATGATGATGATATGTACTGCAAACTAGAACGATGAGGTAAAAAAGGACATCCTTCTGTACGCACTTGAAAATCAAGCCTGACCCCTGGCCTTTATTTAAAAATGCTGTAATTACTGTCTGGATGTTTTAAGTATTAATGCTCATAGGAATGTCAAGATATTTAATTTGGATCATGTATCTGGCCAAACAAAAAAATGAATATGGACAAAAAATTAATATCCGATTAAAAAATCAGATCGAATTTGGCGATAAGATATAGTATCTGGTCAGATTTTGATTCAGATATACATAAATATTCAATCAGATCCGGATTCAAATTCGGATCTTGTTATGAACTTTAAAAATTAGACTGGAACATATTCAGATTGTGAAATCAGATTTCACATTCAGATTCAGATATAACTTTAGTTCGTTCAAATTCAAATCTGATTTTGAATCCAAACATGTGAATCTCCAAAAAAAAACAGATGTGATTGAAAGTGTATCTGATTTGAATCTCGATCCATTGATACTTTTCAATTAAAAATTTGCCTATTAGTGCTCCCTCACCAGAATTTCACTTGCTCTGCTAGCCAAGTGTAGGGCTTTGTGGACTTCCTTACCACCAGTGTCCGTCATGATAGAATTTAGACCGAGGGAAAAGAGGAAACCGTCTCTACATAACTTGATCTTTTCCACATCTGGACCACTGCGTCTCGCCGTCTTTTTTAGGCAACGGTGCCCACCTTAGTTTAAATTTCTGCTTCATAGTACTGATGAGCATCTACATTTTCCTTCAGCATAAGAAAAGAAGTTGAAAAGCATCTTTGCAGGCACCCATTTCTCGTAGTGATGTCTTATCACCACCTTGGGACAAGGATCCTATAAGATAATAACTGAATAAGGATATATATATGTTCTGGAATATATTAACTGTATAAACTTTATAAATTTCATGCCCAAAAGCCTAGAACAGCAACATAAGACCATGTTCTGGGTTCTAGGTATAAGCTCATAAGAGTTTAAATATTAATAAACGGCCTGCCTTATTTTGCCTAGGAAACCTAACAACATATCAAACGTGAAGTTTATATCTATATAGTTAATCTATGAAAAGTTTATTTGGAATACAAAAATTAATACTTGATCAGTCCAGCACAAAATTGGGGATACAGACACGTACACTCTCTTCTCTCTCTCTCTCTCTCTCTCTCTCTCTCTCTATATATATATATATATATATATATATATATATATATATATAATCACGCTAAAAACGAGTCATTTACTGGAAAAGAAGTGGCCATGTTAAAAGGGTACTTCGTTGCAAGCTGGTCTACATAATCTGCATTATTTTTATGCATTCATTTAGTTCTACATGGTTGCTGATTCCCCATGCTATCTTCTGGATAACCACACCTGACGACTATCACCATGATAGAGACCACCCACAAGGGCCACAACGATATATGTAAAGAGCTAAATCATCTGTTCATAAGCATATAGATGAATCATGTATGCACCTTGCTCATCAACTACCCTAGTGGCTGAGGGCTTTCGTCCTCCTACCATCTAAGGTTTGCACTCAGGCCTGGCTCTCATTCAATATATCACCATGAAAGGGATACTTCACAACATATAAGACCATACATTTGACCACAAAGGAAAGTAATTCATTCTTCATTTTCAGTTACAAACTAAATTTTCCGGATAGTAGGATTATAGTGATTTTTTTATCACCTTTAACATGGTATAAGAGATCACAACTATCTTTATTTATCCAATAGGGATTTAGGTGTGCAAGAGGTAACCCACAGCCCTTGTGAGAGGCTGAAGCCCCCTTCTCCCCCTACCAGGGGCAGATCTACTTCATGACATAGGTGGCCCTACAGTACACCCTTCAATTCGAGTGTCGTAAATGCCACTGTTTGCACTTTAGAGGAGTAGCACACACATGAATCAAACTGACTATATATCGACATTGTGCCACTCAAACTGACCACCTATGCTATGCCGCTTGAGGCAGCCAATAGGAGTTCTCGATGTACATTAATTTGTAGCATTCAATCGGTTGAATATGCCTTATATCTTCATAGTCCTTAAGCTCATTATGTTACCTTTCACGTTGAGTTTGTCAACAAGAATTTTGAATCTTCTAAGAATGGAGAAGTTTAGTTAGAACAATAGCTATTTGATTCAAAAAGTATATATTGAACCTTAATCTTTTTTCATATGATGTCTATTTTTGTATGTTTACTTCTGTTGTGATATAGATAGGATGAGCCTAAGCAGCTGAAAGGCTCCAACATTAATTTTGCACCATAAGATTGGTATATGAGTTTTTTTTTTTTTTTTTTGTCAAGTTTTTTTACTATATGTGTTATCCAAATTTGCTTGCAACATCAGGTAGTGCTATGCACTTGGCCTCAAACGATGGATCATGAGATAATGAGTTGCTTTTTGAGATCGATGAAATAAGACTTGGCCATTAAAATGCTAAGTATTCTCTTATAGACTTTAGGTCATCAAGACATCTAACACAATCAATATCAAATAAGCAAAAACAATATTATTTAAGCTTGATGTGAGAATCAATCTCTGATCTATTGTTCATTTAAGCATAAATAATTTTTTTGGCTGCAATCCAAAGGTAAATAATAGGCTTTCCTATATATGTTAGCAAACTTGATAAACAACCAAAGATATTTATAGTCTTGTCATGGTGGCATATTGAAGGACTCTTGCAACAATTTGATATCTAATGACATAATCAAAAGTAACTCTTTCTTGTTACAAAGGAGGAACAAGACCTATAGAAGCAATGGCAGGTTTAGCTGCTAGCCATTGACATTTCATAAGAAGATACAATGTATACCTTAAGAGAATTTTGTCTTGTGATTTGATGTTCAAACATTCTATCCCAAGAAAGAAACGTAGTTGATCAAGGTTGTTCTAAAGCAAACTCTTTACCAAGAATATAAGTAAGTTGGTTAATGTATTTTATAAAGCACCTTGGATAAACAATATCATCTACATAAATTAATCATATATGGTAATTTCAACATTTTTCAGATATATATATATATATATATATATATATATATATATATATATATATATATATAAGTTGCTTTAAATCAAATAGTTAAAAAAAAAGGAACAACAACTTAACCTCGATAACCACGAACATGATGGTTGTTTTAAGCCACACAAGGCTATTCATAGCATGCAAACATAATTGGGCAAACTTGTGGTAGATCAATACAATTATTTTTTCTTAATTGGCTATGAAGGAAGTTATGTTAGAAATATACTCAACTTATATCCCATTTATGACTAAAGGCAAATGGGAGAACTAGTTCTAGGTAACCGAGCGCTTGTTCATGAAGATACTTTTACAATAAATCAAGCTTTATATTTTTTGAAAACCTCATTGGCGTGTTCATTTTATATATCCATTTACAACTGAAAAACATAAGCGGTCATATGCTTGGGAAACAACATATCTTTTACCTGAGAACATTAAATTTAATTTTTACTACTTCCAACTAGTTTGCATATGTTCCCCATTGAAAATTGTTGAATATTGGAGGAAGAAAGGGACGAGAGTGAGAGAGAGAGAGAGAGAGGAAAATTTTCAGATGCATTGACGTAACCCTAATCTCATATTAAAAGAGATTAGGGTGTTGACTACATATTTACAATTTCAGTCCACTAAAATATAAGAAAACAATAAGTATACACTTGCCCACTTTCTAATATTTCAGAAAGACTCAAATTGACTCTAGAAAACTTTAACACTCCCCCTTCAAGCTGGGGCATAGATATCAATCATGTTCAGCTTGTTACATCCTCTCAAAAAATCTCCAATGGGAAGAGCCTTAGTAAACATATCAGTTGCTTGATATTCAGAGGAAACATGAATCATGCTAATGACTCCTTCTTGTACCAAGTCTCGGGCACAATGGTAATCCATTTCAATGTGTTTCATCCACTCATGAAAGAGGGTTATTGCAATGTAGGTAGCTGCTCTATTATCAAAATACATCTCCATAGGAAGTTTCACTGAAATTCTCAATTCTAGAAGCACTGATTTGACCCATGACATTTCAGCTGTCGTTTGAGCCATAGCCCTATATTCAGACTCAGCACTCGATCTAGCAATCACACTATGTTTCTTGCTCCTCCAAAAAATAAGATTCTCGCCAATAAAGACACAAAAACTTGTAGTAGATCTCCTGCCATTTACTAACCCTGCATAATCAGCATCGCTATATGCTTCTATGTCCACACATTCTCCTTTTTTGAACCATAACCTCTTTCTCGGGGCTGATTTCAAGTATTTTATCACAATTAAAGCAGCGTCCCAATGAACTTTTTGAGGTTTCTCTGTGAATTGACTAAGCTCATTTACAGCAAAACTGATGTTTGGATGAGTGATCATCAAATCTAAAAGATTCCCTATCAGAGATCTGTAAGAACGAGAGTCAAAAGCCTTTGATTCATCAATGTGCATATGAATTCGAGGATTCATAGGAAGTGTAGCAGGTTTGGCTCCCACCCAATAACCTTGTTTCTTGTAGAAGATCAAGAACATATTTCCTTTGAGACATCACAATCTCTTTACTACTTTGAGCCACTTCAATGCCAAGGAAATATCAAAGTTGACCAAGATCTCTTGTGACAAAGTGTTTCTGCAGAAACTCCTTTGTCTGAGCTATCTCTTGAATACTTTCTCCAGTGAAGATAATATCATCATCATATACAATCAATGTCGTTATACCAGAAGTCCCTCGCTTGATAAACAATGAGTGATCAAGCTGGGATTTTTGAAATCCACATTTAGAGACAACCTCACCTAGCTTATAGAACCACGCATGGGTACTTTGTTTAAGTCCATAAATAGTCTTTTTGAGTTTTCATATCTTGGAACACTCCCCCTGTCATTCAAAACCAGTGGTTGTTGCATATAGACTGTTTCAGATTGATCACCATATAGAAATGCATTTTTCACATCAAGCTGAAAAAGAGGCCAATCCTGTTGAACTGCGAGAGATATAATTAGGTGACTAGTTCCTAACCGTGCCACATGCGAAAACATCTCGAAGAAGTCCACCCCATAAGTATGTGTATAGCCTTTATCAACAAGACGAGCTTTGAATCGGTCTACAGACTCATCAGAACGATATTTAAATGTGAATACCCATTTGGAGCCGACAACATCACAATTCAATGGTGGATCCACCAAGTCTCCCTAGAAAGAAGAGCATCCATTTCTTCCAGCATAGCGTGCTTCCATCATGAATCTAATAAGGCTTGGTGGTGAGAGGTGGGAATAGTGTGACTAGTCATAACTCGATTAAACTGCACCAAACTTGTGCTCAAATGGTCTATAGAAACTGAGTTAGAAATCGGATTCCTTGAGCATTGTCGTTAGTCTTGCAAATAACAAAAGGTAGATCATCTGCAGAATAGTCATCATTTCTTCCTGAGTTAGTCTTATCATTATAACTTACCTCATGAGAAGACACTAGTGGGAGGTTTGGAGAGGGACCTTGACGCTGGGTATAGACTATTTGAGGATCAACAACACGATCACCTGATAGTGGTGCAGAGGACGGGATCGACTCAAGTGATACTGGGGCAATAGGAAGAGAAACATACATGAGAAGCTCAAACATAGTGGTACTTGGAGCGGAAAAATAAGGACGAGACTAGGGGTGGGTATCGGGCCGGGCCGGCTAGGTTTTCCCCGGGCCTGGCCCATAATATTGCCTGGCCGGGCCGGTCCACCCAAAATGAGGCCCGGCCTGTTTGGCCCGTTTGGAGAGTCGATGACAGCGGGCGGGCAGCGCAAGAGCCACCTCCCACGCCGAAACTGTCCCTCGCCGGACTTCAGCAGAGAGCGAGCGTAGGGAAAGGGGGAGCGGAGAGGAGAAGAAAGAGGGAGAGGGGGAGCGGTAGGGAAAGGGGGAGTGGAGAGGAGGAGAAAGAGGGAGAGGTAGGGAAAGGGGGAACAGAGAGGAGGAGAAAGAGGGAGAGGGGAAACGGAGAGGAGGAGAAAGAGGGAGAGGAGGAGCGGAGAGGAGGAGAAAGAGGGAGAGGGGAGAGCGGAGAGGAGGAGAAAGAGGGAGAGGGGGAGCGGAGACTGGAGAGGAGGAGGACAGGAGGAGGGGGAGCGGGATTGCAGGAGGGGGAGCCCGGGAGTCGGGCCGCCGCCGGTACGGCCTATCCGGCCTAGGCCCAAGCCCAACCGGGCCGGGCCGGCCTGACGCCCAGCCCTAGACGAGATTAAAAGAATGTAATATCTGCACTAATAATTTCTTTCTTGGTTTGGGCTCAAAACATCGATAGCCTTTTTTATTGGCAGAATATCCAATGAATACACATTTGACAGTTTGGGCAGCAAGTTTGCTTTTGTTTGGGCCCAAAATGTGTGCAATACAAGTGCAACCAAATACTTTGGGAGGTATATGAAATAATGGTGGATCGGGATATAGTATTTGAATGAGGATGCATTCTTGGATGGTAGGCAAGGGCAATCTGTTGGTGAGATAGTATGTGGTAAGAATAACATCACCCCAAAAGTAGGTAGGCATATAAGTATGCAAAGTGAGGGTGTGGGCCACATTTAGAAACTATCGATGTTTGCGTTTAGCAACATCATTTTGTTGGGATGTGTGGGGACATGTATATTGTGATCAAATCTCAATCTCATGATTGACATAAAATTGGAGTAGAACTGAAGATTTAATTTCAAGAGCATTATCAATGCGAATATTTTTTACAATAACACCAAACTAATTTTTTATTTCATTGACAAAATTTTGAAGAATATAGATGACTTCAGACCTGTCCCATAACAAAAATACCCAACTGACTCTAGTAAAATCATCAACCAGAACAAGGTAATACTAGAAATGTGAACGACAGGAAACACGACTTGGACCTCATACATCAACATGCAAAAGATCGAAGGAACTTTGACTCGATGGACTATGACTTGAAGGGAAACTACTATGTGTATGCTTGCCTAACTGGCATGCATCACATAAGAAAGACTCTGATGCTGAAATATCTGGAAAAATGTGACGAAGCTTGGACACAAAAAGATGAGCCCGTTTGAGATGCCACTGCAAAGGAAAAGGCTTTGAAGTGAAAGAGGATGCAGCAACATCTATAAGGACATAGAGGAAATAGAGCCCCTTCCGTTCATGGCGGCTGCCAATCATCTTTACAGTTTGTAAGTCTTGAAAAGAACATGAACCAAGATAAAAAAAATGGCTCTACACTATAAATTTCTAGTCAATTGCTTAACAGACAACAAGTTAACAGGAAATCGAGGAGCATATAGCACATGTGTAAATTGTAATGGTGCCAAAATGTGTGAGATAGATATCACAGCTGCCCAGAATAGGGGACAAGTTGCCATCAGCCAACCTGAAATGTTGTGGTGTAGTGAACCTGGTAAACGATAAAAACATATGTGGCTGATTACAACAATAGCTTGATGCTCTTGAGTCAATCATCCATATCATACCTGGGTCACTGGTAGGGGCACCAATAGAGAAAGCAGAGTCTATGGCAGCTATGCTGGTTGAGGCATGAGTTGACCTCTGAGCAAGAACTTGATCATATTCTTCATAGCTTAAGTTGAGAGAATACGATGAATGTATAGGAGAACATGTAGGAGACTCAAACATAGAAGTTGTAGCCTGTGAAGAAGTTGCAGTAGATGAAGAAGACCCTTCTAACCTACTACCGTCAACCATATGGTAAAAATTGTACTCGAACACGAAGACCACAGCCAAAGAACGTGCATCAGGGTGAACACAAACAAGACAACAAATATAATTTTTTCTCAGATTACAACAGGCAGTAGATTTTCAGACGGTAGCAGGCAGTAGATTTTTCAGACTGTAGCAGGCAGCAGATTTTTAGACGACAGCAGGCAGCAAATTTTAGCAAGCACCACACAATTTTTATTTATTTATTTATTTTTTGGACGACCACAACATGCAGTAATTTCAGATATAGATTGCAGGCAGCAAACACACATAGGTTGAATAGCTCCACTCAACGTCAAGTATGCTGAAAAAAGAAACAAACTGGAACCAGTCTTTGCTTCAATGATGATGCCCCACAAAAAATTTGAAACTAGTTTACACCACTTGACTTCAACGATGCTGCCCCTCCATATGATTTCAATGCTACCAACAAATCATACCTTTAAATGCGAAGATCCACGAGGCAGCACCCAACCAAGCATATTAGCATACCCTTGTTGATGGCCTGACCTTCTTCCACAGCAGCATACACAACGACATCAGATTTGTTGTTTTTTTTTTCGCAACTTAACATCTTCAATAGCAACACCAGGGTGTTAATCACGTCTCTACATGTTAAACGTGATTAGCCCCTTTCCACCAAACAGTCTGATTGCTTCTTTTGTAATCAGCAGAGATTTCAGACGTGAAACCCTAGCTTGACGGGAGAGATGAGAAAGGAGGAAAGGAGGGAAGGAGCGTCAAACCCCAGATTACACAGCCCTAGGTCTGTTGCTATGATACCATGTTGAATATTGGAGGAAGAAGGGGACGAGAGAGAGAGAGAAAAACAAAAACTTTTCAGATGCATTCATGTAACCCTAATCTCATATTAAAAGAGATTAGGGTGTTGACTACATATTTACAATTTCAGCCCACTAAAATATAAGAAAACAATAAGTAGAACCTTATCCACTTTCTAATATTTCAGAAAGACTCAAATTGACTCTAGAAAACTTTAACAAAAATGAATGTATCTTTATCTTTCTTGAAAGATATAAAACAACATGAATAACACATTTGATGGATTAAAAACCCTTTGATTGAAGAGTTTCATCCTAATATCATGCAATCATAGGATGTACTGGAATGAGAGGAGGAACTAGTTGATTTGAAGGTTCAAAATATGAAATTTCATTGCAGAAATTATATTAGCTATACTTCTCCTTTTGTTTAGGCAAATTATAGTGAGGAATGATAGGAAATGTCATACAACAATTCTTCCTGCTAGGCAATCAAATGAGCGGGCAGTAAATACCATTAGGCTTGGGTTGTTCCTTGAACTTGCAAAATGTCCTTTTTGTGAAGGGATAATCATCTTTATCAAAAATCTCATGTCAAGAAAGATCCAACCTTTTTATGAACAAGATAGTAGTACCCTTGATGGTGTGGACCGTAGCTAACAAATATCAAATACACAAAGGTAGATTCATATTCAGCTTGTTTTTCCAATAATTTGTCATGCATTGAAAGTGTACATGTAAAAAAAATTAGCAACGAATAATTATGTTGTTTCTTTAATAAAACCACAATAATGCTTCAACCTTTTAAGAAATTTAAGTGGTATATGATTAATTAAATATATAGCAGAGTTGAAAAAATAGCTCCAACAAGCTTGAGGAACATTAGCATCAACCAACATAGCAAGAACATTTTCCACAATATCTTGACTTTTTTCAATTGGCCATTCCATTTTGGCACAATGTATTATGACATGTTATCAATATCATATACCTTGGTTATGGATGAGATAAGTGAAATCTTGAAACTCTCCTTCCCAATCTGGCTATGTAAAAATTTAATTTTTCAGCTTGGAATATTTTCAACGTGTTGTTCAAAAACCTTAAAGGGATGAATTCCTGAATTTCAATAAATATAACTATTCATATCTAAAATAAGAAGTCAATAATTTAATATATTATGGGAAGCCATCCTAGCTAATGACAGATGCTGGAACCTGACATCTACATAAATCAAAACCTATTGGTCCTTCAGCATGACTTGGACTTGTTAAAGGGAAAGGTGTGGCTTCTAACTTTCTCATAGGCCACATAAGCCTTGTTACTAAAATAGTACTTAAAGGGTAATCAAGTTTATTTCCTCACCATACATGATTCACATTTTAAGATGCAAGTCATTTGTCAAGACAAATTGTTTCTCTTATTTGAGCAGCTTTCTAGTTCTCAGTCTTTTTTAGCTTGATAATATAAAGACCTTTTCCCTTGTTTCATCTAAAATTATATCCCTAAAAAAGGTTTTTTCACAAAACAATATGTAGAGTAAACTTCAATTTTTTTATTACTAATGGAAAGAAGATTTTTCAAAATATGCAAGATATCTCTTAAAATAAAGAAAAACCAACATGGGATTTAGGCAAATTTAAACCATCTATTTCAATAGCACTTAATCATTGATAATTTTCACCAATGGAAAGATTATTCAATTCACTTATCATATGATGCACATCACTTAATTTAGATACTAGTTATAGTCCCCAATAGAACTATGACTACTATCTTTCGTTATCTGCTTGTAGGTCATTAGTTTTAGCATCTTAGGTATAGATAGGAAGTTGATAATATTGTCTAGCATAATAACCAAGCTTGTCATGAAGTGACAAAAAATGAGGCAAATTCTCATAGTCAAACTGATTATTATTATTATATCTGCCTCCATGGTTTCTATTTATTTGTACTTCTTGCCTCTATACTTAGAAGAGTGATTCAAATGATTTTTTTAACTTGGTTTATTAGTGTTGTGAGGACTGGTGCCATTGAAAACTGTATACTTTCTCTGGTGCATCCACTTGCCTACTCATCACCTTTCTAGGAACCATAAAATTTCAAGTATGAAGGGATTGACACTTTCTCTAACATGGGATTAAAATCATCAGAGATGTCCAACCATCTCTAATGAAAGGGAGTAAATCACCACTAAAAAGAAAAACTAAATTCCCACTTCCTCTAATGCAACTATAATTGCAACAAAGATACCCAACCAACATATAGAGCCACATGCTAGTGCTGATAGTTGCAAGCGGCCACATCAATGACACTACACATACACATATACCAATGAAGGTAACGATGGAGTTCTCACTTTGTTGACACACTTATAAATGTGCCAGATAGTTTCAAGCTACCACATTAGGATGCAACTCAATTTGTGGCACTGAAGACATTCCTCAATGCCAAAAACTCTAACATATAGTAGGCCCAAGCCATTGAAGGCCCATGTTTACTAGAATTTTTATTGAGATGCTAGTATTGGTATCTTCACCAATGTTTTCTCTCCAAAGTGTCACTGAAACTTGCATACTTTACTAGCATGAGGTAATTTTCATACTAATAATGACTGCATTCATTGTAGTGGTTGTTATCCTTGAGCTTTGAAGAGATATTGAATGAGAGGAGAAATCGCAAGATGCTAGTTTATGTGAATAAGAGATAGGCCAGACATCCCTCCATGGATGCAATTTACACGCCAAATTAACTTGCATATGCTATTCTCTAAATTTCCAATCAATACTAGCTCCATTCTATTCAGGTTTCCACACAAACTATAATTCCTCCTAAGGATTGGTGCCACCTATCTAGAGAGGCCTCTTTTTGGACTTTGTGAAGTTTATGATATGAATTTAGGGCTATTACGCTCATGTTATGTGTGATAGTAGACCAAACCCACATGCAAGCCTGATTGGACCACATTTAGTCAAGATCTTCCCATAATTATGTTCCAAAACCCTAAACAATCAAATCCAATTTCGATAAGACATGCATTGAAGTCTTCTTTGACTTAATTTATCATATGGGAATTATAGCATGAGAGCATATATAAATGCACAAACTCAATGAATGAGAAATAATGTATTTCATATATTATAAAATTCCATGCTTATAGTTTACTAGTTCTCAAGCAAGCTTTATTTAGTTCTAAACTATTAAAAAGCATAAAATAAAAGTAAAATAAATTGCACGTAAAAACTAGTATATGACAGCTAAGTAGCCTCAACAATAAACTTTTTTTTCATTTTTCTAAAATTTATAATGATTTATATTTTGTTCTTAATAATTCAAACACAATTATGTTTTCGTTCCTCTATCCTCAGGTAAGATTTTTTCATTGTTTTAGCGTTTTACTTCAAGCAATGGCCTTTAGTTTTTAAGCTGTCATTTTTTTTTTTTTGGCAAAACTCTATGTTAACTTGCATATACAACACCCATCATGCTTGCTTGCTTGGACCTAGTAGGTCAAAGATGTAGACTGGCTAGAGTGTTCTTTCTCTTAATTGTTCTTTTCAAAGGAACACAATTGCTTCAACTCATACATGAACTCAACTACTTCTAAGGTCCTATTGAATTAGAAGACTTTAAGTTTCTAGGTGGTTCTTTGCAATATTTAATAGTTAGGAGTTCTCTTTAAACATTCATCGATCTTTTGTGGATGTTATTTGTAAGTCTTTACTTCTGCTCCAATCTCTTTATTATTAAGATTAGTGTTAGTAAATGTGATGTTATTCTCTCTCTAAGACAGACGGTTGTAACATGGCATTAGAGCCGGTGATCTCCCCCCTTCTCTACCATGGCTGACGTGACTTTCCAGCGACCTCTTCTCTCTTCCATCTGTTCTCACTTCTTTTCTTCCTCTATGGCTCAGTCGAATAAAGGAAATCTACCACAAAATTCTATGTATTTGTAAGAGGCAACCTCATATCCTAGAGAAACAAAAAACAATGTGTGGTGTCAAGATCTAGTGCTAGATCTGAATACAGAGCTATGGCTTTAACTGCCGCTGAAATGACTTGGGCTAAATCCATGCTATCTAGCCTAAGTGTGTTGATTCTTCTTCCAATGAAAATGTATTGTGACAATCGAGCAACCACATACATTGCAAACAATCAAGTTTTTCATTAGAGAACTAAACATATTGAAGTAGACTGCCATTACATTCGGAATCTTGTTCAAGGAAGAACCACAACCACTATTCATGTATCATCTAAGGATCAAACTACAGATGTTTTTGCCAAAGCTTTTCCTATCAGTGATTTCTCTAGATGTTGTGACAAGCTGAGCATGATTAATACATATGCCTCAGCTTGAGGGGGAGTGTTGAATTAGAAGACTTAAGTTTATAGGTGGTTCTTTGCAATATATAACAGTTAGGAGTTCTCTTTAAATATTCCTCTATTTTTGGTGGATATTATTTGTAAGTCTCTACCTCTACCCTAATCTCTTTATTATTGAGATTAGGGTTAGCAAATGTGATGCTATTCTCTCTCTAAGACTGCCGGCTGTAATAGGTCCAATTTTGTATGCATACAGACATTTGAGCTTATGTATGCTTCCCACTGTCTGGGTAACAACCAAAATGAATGGAAACAACTAGACTCACTCTATGTTTATATTTTATTTTTTGTTGCTTTCTATAGTAAATAACCATGCATTGTCAGACAAATACTTCATCATGAATTCAAATGATCATATACTTTTTAGTTCAATTTTTTTTAATATTTGTTGAAATATAATATTAGTCGTGCAAAGTGTTTTAAGTAATTTTAGAATGTAATAGTATTGTTTTATGTTCTTCCTTTGCTCTCTGGGTCTTCTTTAGACCTTTTATATCTTTCATGGACTACATTGCAACTTTTGTTTCTGCCACCTAATCTCTTATTAGCAAGAGATTAGATTTGATGAGATTTGAACTTTTCTCTTTCCACCATCCATTGCATCATGGTATTAGAGCCACTGGGAGTGACCATTTTTCTGCAAGCATCGGTACTCTTTCTCTCTCTCTCTTTTATATCTTTCATGGACTACATTGCAACTTTTGTTTCTGCCACCTAATCTCTTATTAGCAAGAGATTAGATTTGATGAGATTTGAACTTTTCTCTTTCCACCATCCATTGCATCATGGTATTAGAGCCACTGGCAGTGACCATTTTTCGGCAAGCATCTGTACTCTTTCTCTCTCTCTCTCTCTCTCTCTCTCCCTCTTAGTTTTCAGGCTGACTTCAAGCGTTCTCCCTTCAGTCAATCCTCTAATTCAGATCTAGTCTACTGAAGGCATCCTCTTAGGGTAGAGTCTAATCACACTATTAGATGTGGACGTGATTTGGAGAATCGTGATTAGATTCTCCATGTGGTATTCTAGTTGTGGAAAGTGGTGATGGTCAGTTTGTCGTGGATTAAGAAGTTGTCGTCATGGATTGTGGCTATGGATTTGGGATTGCAGATGTGGATCTTGGTCTTGGTATGGCCGACATGTGGATGTAAGTGTGCAACTTGATGTGGCAGGCCTGTAGTATTAGCATTTTTATTTGCTGATCAGTGTTTTTGTGATCAGTCTATCGTGAGAATATTTTTGGTGAATTCACGTGGTACAACTTCCTATGCTTCGATATGTCTGAAAACAACATTCTTGGATGGACAAAATTATGAAATGTAGTCCAGGGCACTTATGAAGGGAGTCACTAAACATCGAAAGAAGCATGTGATTGAAGAACATGAGCCTATTGAAAAAACTAGAAAGTATCCTACGTAGGAAGAAGACAAGAGCATGGTAATGTCCCAGATCATGAATAGCATACAACCCCAAATTGCCCCAGCCATAGCATACTACACTACTACAAAGGAGATGCGAGAATTCCTGAGGCATACTTACACTTAAGACAAGAATATTAGTAAGAATCTTCGAGTTGAAGAGTAGTTGTACAATCTACAGCTGGGAAATCAGTATCTTTCTCTATACTTTACCTATGGAAATGAAAGACTAAAATTTCTTTGTCCTCCTTGCAAGACTTGTTACAAGTCACACTTTGAGCCCACCATGATAGCTAAGTTTCTAGCTGGTCTATCACCTAAGTATGCAATAGCAAGGCTCCAATGCCCACTGGAAGTGAAATTCCTTACCTTTTGAAGCTTCTGATATCCCAACAAACTAGTGACGTACCAGCTTCAGCCCTAGCAGTAGCTAGAGGACAAGGATAGGGCAGCTCTTCTGGTGTAGAGGAAGAGGTATTAGTCGTGGTTTTGCAGGACATGAAAGATTTCAGTAAACTTATTGTAAAAAACTATGGTACTTAAAGAATTGATGTTGGGATAAGTATGGTCAACAGATAGGGGTTGCACAGGCAAAGGTGGAAAAGCTCCTGCTAGTAGAGGTTCCTCCTTTGCAAGGACAGCCATGTTGTAGTATCATCATCACTTGGGGAGAATTTCTACTACACCTCGAACTGGCCCCTTTACTCTGAGCTTGTGTTGGGAAGAGTATGAGCATATCCTTTATCAAAGACCTGTGACTAGTGCATTTCCTGCATCAACCTCCACTATGGTTATAAATTCTACATTGATAGTTGGTATGGTATCTAGTGACCTAGGTATGGTGTGATTATTTGATTATAGTGCATCCACCCATTTTTTATTATTCCACAGTTATTTTTCCACTTTAAGCAGGTTTGCCTAGCCTCGATATATGAAATTAGCAAATGGTAGACTGTCCCCTATCATTGGAAGTGGAGAGGTGAAACTATCTTATGACTATACTACCAAACATGTCTTGTATACTCTAGACTTTCCTACTAATATGTTATATGTCAAAAAAACAGCTATGGATTTGTAGTGTAGAATCATTTTTTACCCTAGGTTGTGTTGCTTTCAGGACTAAAAGACAGAGAAGATGATTGGTGGTGGCCGTGAGAAAGGGAGAGTCAACTTTTTGTTGGCAACAATGGATAATGCAACATCATATACTCTTTTGAAGCTGACTTCTTACAATGGCATCTCAGTTTGTGACATCCCTCAATGTCGAAGCTTCATCACATTCTTCCACAAATTTCAGTGTCAAAGTCTTTCATGTGTGAAGCTTGCCAATTGGGCAAACACACTAGGAGTCATTACCCAATGAGTCACAGTCCTTCGAGTCTATGTCCATTTGATATTATTCATGTTGATGTGGATGGGTCCGGTCATGTTTCTAGTAGGTCTCTATATCCGTATTATCTTGTTTTAGTTGATGATGTCTCTAGAGTCAGTTGAGTCTTTTTGTTAAAGAAAAAACTGAAATCATATGTATTATCAAACAATTTATTATTGAAATAAAAACTCAGTTTGATTCCATTGTTAAATTTGTTCACACTAATAATGTCATAAGTTTAAGTCCTCAATATTACTGCAAGTTTACTTTAACTATGGAATTCGACATCAATTCACATGTCTACACACGTTCCAACAAAATGGATTTGCCGAAAGAAAGCATCAGCAACTCTTAAATGTAACATGAGCCCTTATGTTGCAAAGAAATGTGCCAACATATTTTTGGGGTGGTACCATCCTTACTGCCTACTATCTCACTATTCAATTGCCATCCTCAGCCATTGGTGACTAATTCAATTCTACATGCAAACTGTATAAAGAAGATGTAATTTACATGTAGTCACCTTTGTTCCTTGTGCAAGGTTGCAAGAGATTGCACCCAACTTGCTGGTACAAGGTCTGATCGTTCTTGGCGTTTTTATTAGAAGTAATCAGACGAAGGACTAGACCAAACTGTTTCATTTTATAAATCTAAATGTCATCCAAAACCTATGAAAAGCAAACGTGCTCTAATTTTGAAATTATGCATATTTTTAAAATCTATGTAGAGCTCAAAACTAGACTAATGAACAAGAATAAATTAATCTAAAGTGTCTTCATGTCCATATCATCATAGGTGAATGCAAATCAATGTCCTAAATCTAATATGATGAATACAAAAAGTAGATCATGTATACTTGGAGAAAGTCTCTAATAGGACTTGGGTGTAGAACATGGACTTATTTAGAGAAAAATTGGATCCAAATACAAAACTTGTAACTATGATCTATGAGATTATATAATTATTGTATTAAATTAAGATAGGAAATGTCACAAAGATATAAAATATCATGTCAAGTTATGGAGATTTAGAATTCATGATCCAATGTTTTAATGGCTAGAGATCCAACAAATTTGATCATGTAACTTATAATTTGATCTTCTAAAATCTAAATTCTGAAAGAACAGCTCCGAATCTGATGATTATATGTTCCAAACTCTTGTCCTGGGGCTAATTATGTGAATATTGACCTAAATTGATAATTCAAAGTTCATTCTGTGAAATCTGATCTAAGATCAAAGACCTAAAGTCCAAGATCCAAAATTTAATGCCTAAGATCGAAAATCAAGATCCATAAGCCGGGATCCAAACTCTAATATCTGAAATCCAATTCTTGAGAGCCAAAATCTACAACTTATAGTCAAAGGTCTAAAATCAATATTGAAATCCAAATCCAAGTGTGCAACACTTGAGTTTCATGATTAAGTTCCCTTGCTTTTGAATTGAAATCCAAGATCTGAAGACTAGGGGCAAGTCGGTTAAGAAGACTGGGTTTAATCTTACTAAACTGAGCTTGACCCTACTTGGGACAAGTTTGATCATAGTTAATGTGTTTGGTTGTAGTCAAACCATATGGTATATGATATAAACTTCATTCGTTTCATATGGATGAATGTTAAAGAAATTTGACTAGACCTAGACTATGAGAATAGGTTCTAAGGAGTAAACTCTGAGACTAGTCTAGGCTATATATATAGTTTTAGAGAGCTAAGCTAGGTTTACACTCCATACCTACATGGCCTAGGGTTTGTAAGAACATTTAGAGAAGTTGATTTTGAAAACATTTTGGAAAACTATGATTTTGAGATGGTCCTTATGTGAGGACTAAACTGGATTCAGGTTTTCACATACCTGGATTAATGCCACAAATACGTTACTAGGCTAACCTGGTCTGGTTTCAGACAAGAGGTGCATGTAGGTGCAAGGTGGTCCAGGTGCATGCTAAAACAAATGATAGCACAAGAGAAAACTGCATTCTATATGCATGAGATAAGCAAAAACGTGGAATTAAAAGAAAAGGACAAGGAAAAGAGGGGCACACCTAACCCCTATGCCTACCCAAAAAAACATTAAAGTATATCTATTCTAGAAAATAAAGATACTAAACTACAATGTTGTTAAAGTAATTAAGAGAATTAGAAGACCTAAGCATAAATAAGCTAAACTAAACATGTTAAAAGCAAAAATTAATAAATGAAACATGTATAAAGAAAAATAAAGAAAGCACTAAATTGTAAATAAGAAAAGAAAGAATAGGGGAAAAGAAATTACCTGACTTTGAAGACCTAACAGAGTCGGGTCCCTTGACCTCTACATAGAGCCTGGTGGGTCTAAGTTTAATGCTAATTCAGCCCAAACCAAGACTCTAATTTTATTATTTATTTATTTGAGTCAAGCTTGGTGAGCACCACTTTGAAATTTTACCAAAGTTTTTGGATTTTCAAGCAGCTCTTGGTGTGTGAAATGGGGGGGGGGGGGGGCGATAAACCCATACTTATAATGGCTTGGGAGATGATATTTTTCTCCCAAGATCAATATGGGACTAAACTTCTCTCCTCTCTCAAAAGCACAAACTGCAAGACAAAATGATGTTTTCATCCAAAATTTAGTCACTGCGATTTCAAATTGACTTTGAATTCTATTTTGTGAAAAATCATGCATGCATGAACTTTGATTCTTGATAAAGATTCTGATTGACATGAGCTTGGAGAATGAATGATGTGAGAATATGAAGTAGATTTAAATACACATTAAAACCATAGTTTAAAACTTGATATGAAACAGAAAAAATGTTCATTCCTGCCACATACCGATACCGATTTTGATTGCATCTACACCAGATTATTCAGCAAAGAATTTTACACGTTTTGAGAACTTTCGTGCGAATTGAGATTAAATGTGTAGTGAGACACTCATGATGCATTTTTGAAATATAATGTGCATTAAACTTATGTGTAGATCTTGGATATCGGTTTGATAGTGGTACTTAAATCAGAACCAGATCTAAAGAAAATTCTAAAGATGGATCTACATATAATAATGAGATCTATATCATGATTTGATATCTAGGATTTGGAATTTTGGAATAATGGATCTAGGTATATGAAAATAGATCTCAGATTTGAGATTTGGATATGAGATTTATATACATAAATTGAACTATGATATGAAATCTATATCAGGAACTTGAAATTGAAATGTGAACCTAAACCTGGCTTTATTGGGCTAGGTGGGTTTAGGCTGCCTGACATAGGCTGGATTTGGGCTAGGTTCAGTTTTGAAATTGGCTTCAGAACCAGGCTAGGTGTAGGTTTACTAGGCTAAGCCTAGGTAGTACTTTTGAAAAACTCTGATTTAGTGAGAAATTAGAGTGAATTGTGCCTGGCTCAAGATTACTAGGTTCATGTAAATGTATGTACAAAACTAACTTAGGTTCATGTTGCTTCCAAGTTAGGTATTATAGAAAATACATGCATGGTGACAAATGACCAAGATTCCCTTGTGTGTGACTTTGGGTTGAAGCATGTTCAAATGAGCAAACTGGTTTGAATTAAGGTTTTAGAAATAAAAAAAAGCTATAAACCAAGGTATATGTAGCTACCCTATGTTTATGTAGAATAATATGGTTCAATAAAAAATGATCATTTTACCACTATGTTAACTAAACCAGCCTATGGGTCTACTCCTAGAGCAGCTTTGGTTAAAATATTGTTGTAAAATTAATCTCGGATTGTTCTAAAAATCAAATTTAAATTTTTACCAAGCTGTAAACATCATATTTACAAAGGAAAATCAAGAAGGGCAATACAAAACCAAATTTTATTGGAATTTTCATTGGTGGAGTTGAGGGTGCTTGGATAAGCTACTTACCTGTAAGTATATGTTAAAAGATGCAAAAAAATCAAGTGTAATTCAGCTCAGTTGAGCTTGACAGTAGTTTACAGAATGTAGCAAGTAATAGGAATGAGCTCCATTGCCTTTAGGACTAAATTGAACTCAATTTGGAATGAATGAAATTAAAATGACCTAAAAGAAGATTGATTCAGACATACAAACTTGATCCTAGTTTGTGTTTAGCTCACTCTATCAGGTAGAGCTCAAATTCAACTCAAATCGAGATGAATGAACTCAAACCCAACTAAGGGATACTTGATTTAAACATGATAAATATAATCGTAGCTCAGTTTCAGTTCACTCAATCAAGTTAAACTCAAATTCAGCTCAACCCCCTAACAACAAGATAGAGAAAGCACTTGGCACTGAATTGAACTCAAATCGAACTAAGGAAATATTGGTTCATGCATGATAAATATGACCCTAGTTCATTTTGGCTTACTCTTTTAGGTTGAACTCAAATTCACAGTTTTAGGTTTCCATGGGCCATGAACTGATTTGGACTGCATGGGAGTTGACTTCAAGCTGGGATAACCCTCATGAGCTGATTCTAAGGACTCCTAAGGTCGTATGTAGTTGAGAAATGACCTAACTGCTCAAATTTTAGGCAATTCTCAAAATTTGAGGAAATTCCAACATTTTAGGTCATGATGACTAGGTATGGGCAAAATGGTGATTTCAACTTGGGGACCTATGTGATTCTAGGTGCTCAATGATGAAACAAAACATGCTTCTTTGATTCACAAATGACCCTTGGTTTTGAAATTTGGAATCTCATGGTAATGGAAAAAATGGCCATTTGGACTTCTAAAAATTTTAGGTGTTCAGAGATGCCCCTTTTTCTATTGAGCTAGGAAACTGTGCATAGTGGTAACACTAAAGGACTTACCCTAGAAATGATGAAATCTTTGAAATCGGACTTTCCAAAAGAAAATCCATCTTGAAATATAAAAAAAATACCCCAGCGTGAATATTGGTGCAATGCTTGTTCCAAAATACTTGTTCAAAGCCCTGTTCATAGTACAAGATGTTCCACTGTGAACACTGTTGCAACATTGTGAGAGTTACATACTTGGATCCAAACATGGTTTGAAAGTGTTTGGTCTGAGATGCTTACGAATGTTATTAGTTCATGATGCTTGGTCAAAATTATGCTTGAGCAAAGCATTGTTCAAAAGATGTCTTAGTGTGTGTACTAATGCAACATCATGAAAGGTGTTTGTTCTTAAAGGCTTGTTCAAAAGCTTGTTTCAAAATACATTGTCCTAGTCCACGGACTGGTTTGACATTGTAAAAGAGCCTTGTTCGAAAAATACTAGTCAAAACATGGTTCAAAAATAAAGATGCCTCAGTTATGAGGAAAAAAACTCATAGCTTTGAAAAGTATTTTCAAGATGTTCAAATTATAAAGCACAAGGTCAAGGCATCTAGTGCTCCGAAAAATAAACAAGATGCTTTAGTGAACACTAGTGCGTTGCTTGTAAAAAAGTTTGAAGATACTTGTGAAATTCATGCATCAATGTGCATATACTTGTATGCTTGTGCATGCCAAATTGTGAAAGTCTCACATAAATGGGAGTTCTTGTGGAAACATGAAAATAATTATGAAATTTCATGTATCAAAATGCATATGCTTGTATACTTGTGTGTTCTGAAAGCAAAAATTTCACATAAAAATTTGAGTACTTATGAATTTGTAAAATTTGATAAAATCCATTTATTTGTGTCTCTTGTACCTTGTAAGGACTTGTATGATTTCATTCATCATAAGGACAAAAACTTTTCAATGAGTATTATGAAACTCATCTAAAACAAATTTCTTTTATTTCTAAATGATAAGTTGAGAAAATGTGCTATGTATGTCATAGGATTTCTTAATACATGATTTATCATTATCCTGACTCACTTTGTAATCACAAGAAGCTTATAATTTTATCAAAGAATTCTTCACTAGAGCGACCTTGAATTTTTTTCAGGTAGATCCTTTTGTTTGTTTTGACTTCTTAAGGAACTTGAATCATTAAGTGCTCACAAAATACAATATGATAACTAAGAATGTTTATCATAATTGAAATGCTTGTATGCACTAAGGCACAAAAATGATTAGCAATTCACCAAAGTGCAAAATTTCACATTAAAATGCAAGTGCTTGAATGCTTGTGGGTTTCAAGCAAAGGTATAAGTGCTTGTTGTGGGTCTTGTACAAATACAAGTGTTTGTGGGTTTCATATGTATACGGGTGCTTGAGGGTCTCGTACGAATACAAGTGCTTGTATGCTTGCAAAGATTTAAAATTTGCATGTGCCAAAGCATGAAAATGTACACTGAAGTGCGAAAATACGTGTCGAAGTGCATGTACTTACGTGTGCCAAAATGCAAAAATCCCATGCTGAGACATGTTTCCTTGGGAGTGTTGAAATGCAAAATCTTATACTATAATACAAAAGTTTGAAAACTTATGTCGACTAGTACGTTCACCAGTGTGCTCCAAAGCACAAAAATCTTATGTTAAGGCACATTTAGTTAGGGGCACTGTATACTAAAGCATGTTTGTTTGTGTGCACTGAAGCACAAAAATCTTACACTAAAACACAATGACTTGTGTGTGCTGAAGTGTAGAAATTTATGCATTGATGCGTTTACTTGTGTGTGTCAAAGCGAAAAATCTTATGTCAAGGCACGTTCATTTGAGAGTGCCAAAACACAAAATCTTATACTATGACATAAGAGTTTTGAATACTTGTATAAGCTAGTACATTTACTTGTATTCAACGAAACACAAAAAACTTATGCCACAACACATTCACTTGGGGGCATAGAAGCACAAAAATCTTATACTAGTGCTCATTTTTGTAAAACTTGTATGTGCCGAACCATGAGAATTGTGTGCCGGAGCACAAAAATGATGTGTCAGAGTCATGAAATCATTTTGAAACTTGTGAAATTTGGGTGCACCGAAGTATAAAATCAAGTGCGAAAGTACGAAATTTTGG
>JAANDH010000958.1:0-35107 GCA_011799765.1 Nymphaea thermarum
AAATCACACAAAATTAGGGCACAAATCTGAGATGAGGGATATCCACGCCAAAGAAAGAGTATTTAGGGCGTCAAACTGAAATCACGTCAAACTTGAAATCACTCACCGGAGGACGATGGAACCTGGCTCTGATACCATGTAAGAATCTTGATACGAACACGTCTCTCCGTCCACAATTCTGATATATTGGAGATAGAGAGAGAAAGAAAAGCAAAGAGAAGACGATGAAGAAGGTGAGGAAAGTCGGCCAAAAGTGCGGCCACTGTGTTCGGAGCTTTCATTAATAATCTGACCCTAATTAGGGTACAACAGAATAGTACATCATAGAATAAAAAATTACAAGATGCCACCGCTTAAGTGACTTTAGGCGTGTGGATCTAAGGGGAATGGATCGGGTCTGAATGGACCCGATCCCCATACGCTAACAAAAGGATCTTGACATTTTAGTTTATTCGCAAACAAAGAAAACAAAGTTTCTTGAAGATATGCAAAGGGATCCAAGAAGCATGATTCTTGCTGTGAAGATGTTTCCAACTTTCTGACATGCTGATTACATTTTTCAGTAGCTTGGTTAAGTTGGTTCATTCACCAGCAATTCGGGGTCCTCTATCTATACGATAGTCAGTTTATTCCTGAACAATAATATTCATGGTATGTTGGTATTAACTTTTTTTTCACCCTTCTTTCAGTCACACATGCTCAATAAAAAGTGTGACTGGCTGCTGGCTGGGATGCTTTCAGTGCCACTTTGACTAGAGGCCTTGAACTGGCTGTTTGGCCAAAAACTCGTTTGAGTAATATGTTGTCGTAGCCTTGCCTTGGACAGCTGCTCTTAAGTGACCTGCCACTTGAAAACACCCAGAACATCTCCTTGAAAATCTGGGCCTCCTACGTGCCCATGGCCTACTTTCTTTTTTACAACATAAAATTTTTGTTCTCTTTCTGTCGTTGTTCTTTTTTGAGATATATTTTTCTTTTCCTTCTTTGTTTTTCTGCAGTTTTTTTTTTTTTTTTTACTTTTTGTTGTTCCATTTGATTTTTTTTTTTTTGAAAGTTGTGGTTCTGTTTTGGGCCAGAGTGTGTGCATGCATGCTTATAGTTGTTAAGTAATATGGATATTTGTATGTTATTTTAGGTTGTTAGCCATCCTTTAAGGCTTTAACATGTATTATCTTTTTAAGAATTCTTCTTGTTTTTTAGAATTATAATATAAGACAGTTTTGTGATAAGCAATGTTAACGTCAAATCTGTGATTATGTTAAAAAATTTTCTGGCTTCGTTTTCCTTTTAAGGTAGATTAGAAAGCTTGGGTTTTGGCATAGGGTTTTAGTTTTAAAAATTAGAATTACAGGGTTAGCAGTTGAAATTCAGGAATCATAAGATTTGGAATGCTATATAACATTGAATAACATTGATATTTACTTGTAAGTTTTTCCTTTTTCATGCTGACTTTTCAAACTTTTCTGTGCTTATTATCATGTTATGAAATGTTTAATGTGTTTGTGTTATCATACCATATTTTAATTATCACAAGTTGATAATGTTTGAGGTTTTCATTGAGAAATGCTTTAGTTTATGAACTTTATTTGTTTAACAATTAGTACGGCATTTTATTGATCTTCCTTTGTGACTGCATAATGTACCTAGTCCCAGGTTCTATATTCATCTAACCACTTAGGATGGGTCTAATTCTAACAATCGTATTGAATTTTGTTAGTTATATACTTATATATATACATATATATATATATATATATATGGAGAGAGAGAGAGAGAGAGAGAGAGAGAGAGAGAGAGAGAGGTAATTATATCTCTGGTTGTTTAGAATCATCCGACCATCTAATCAAGACTGTTCATTTGAAGCAGATGGATGGTTGAGAGAAAAACAAAGAAAAAAAGTGTGAACTAATACTAGATGACTAAAGTTCCCATCACCTTTTTCTCTTTGTTTTTCTCTTAACCATCTATCATAATAGATCAGACGGTGTTTAGATGGCTGGGTGACTCTAAAATGTCAAAGTCACTATATATATATATATATATATATATATATATATATATATATATATATATATATATATATATATATATATATATATATATATATATATATATATATATATAATGCTTAAAGCACTTAGGCATTCCTAGGCTCTGCCAAGATCTGTTAACGTCTATTTGGTTGACTAGTAGCAATTTTGACTGTCAAGATTGCTTCTCTTATTCATAGTTTATGTGTTCAGTTTATATCTAGGGACTAAAGCAACATTTCCAATGCAGGACAGACTTAGTGCAGGTAAGGGAACAGCTTATAAGCATAAAGTTGGATGAGATCCATTGCTTGAGGACCATGTTGGTGAAGGTAGGGGACACAATCTGGGATGTGCATGACTGACCTGTTGTTACTATCATTCTTACTATTGTTGACATTTGAACATTTAATGGGTAAAGTGACGCTTTTTGTTTTCTGTGTTCCCATGTATTTCATATGGAAGTGAAGTCCAATTGTGCAAGTTGCTGAATTGTTCTTTTATCCTTAAATTGATATAGACATTTTTGAATTTGATGCTTCTGTTATTATATTGTACATTATATTCTTTGATCATCTGTGTCTCCGTTTTTTGTAAAGAAAAGGAAACGGTTGTATTCATGACCTTAGCTGGTTCAGATAGTGGTACCAGATCCAGCTTCACTTATTGTCATCTTCTGCCGCAAAGCTGCTAAGCTGCACATGTATACATGTGTGAGGTGTGTGCATTGTATATGAATGTATATACTATATACCCAGTGAACGTACCTTGCGTACAAGTATATACACAAATCATGCAAATACATAGGTACATAGAAAACCCCAAAATCAGGAGGCAGCATACTCGATATGGGTTATAAACTCCAAATTGTCTAAGTGCATTCCTTTTCTATTGATTTATACCTGTCAATTGCTGGAGAGTTTTTCCTCTTGTATGTTATTGAGATTGTCAAATGCATTGAATTGTTGTACCTGTAGTATTTAAGTAAGATCCTTTGTTTATTGCAGAGTTTGGAAAAAAATTATTTAGGAAGCTCTAGGTAAAAACTTGAAGTTCAATACCAGCTTCCATCCCAAGATTAATGATGCATCAAACATAACTTAGGTTGATGAGTGATGAGGATACAAGTCACAAGTGAGTAAAAACATGGTTCAAGCGCGTACTTTAAGCAAATGGATCATGATAAATGCATTTAGGGTTCTTGTTATGAATAAGCTATATACACACACACACACCATTACAGATGTAATCTCCATATTTGAAAACCTAGAAATAAAAACAACATCATGCTTTTTTGAGTGTTATATATATATATATATATATATATATATATAGTATTCCTGGATTTCTCCATCCAGGTACGGATGGAGAAACCCTCAAGCTTCTCACTGTACACTGTCCAATGCACGACCGTGATTGGATGGAGATCCAGATGGCTGGAGGATTTCACCTCCTCTCTCTCCCTATATATATATATATATATATATATATATATATATATATATATATATATATATATATATATATTGAGAGAGAGAGAGAGAGAGAGAGAGAGAGAGAGAGAACCATGAGCCTGACATTTATTTGTCAAAATGACAACTGATCTAGTTGTCCGATCTTTAGATTGGATGGCTTAGATACTATCTACTTTATGATTTTTTCCCCACTTTCTCTCTCCCGACCTTGCCCGATTTTCCCAAGTCCCTCCATCCCCCTTCTTGTTCATCCACCATCACCGTTGTCCGCCAGCGCCTTTTCCCGATGCCGGTGGGCCCGTGCCAGCATTGGGAAAAGGCGCCAGTGGCCGCTTCCCTCTCCTTCCCAAATATTTCTTTCCCTATATTGTTAAAAGTTAAAACAAAGAGTGAAATAATCCACCCATTTCCACCACCATTGCCCGACGCCTCACCAGGCGGGCCTCCCAGTGAGGCAGTGGCGGGGGAGATGGGTGGTTGGGCATAGTGGGAGGGAGGAAGAGGGAGGGAAACCAAAATCAGGGAGAGAGATAGTAAAAAATAAAAAAGTAACACATCGGATGGCTCAAATCAGCTGTCGTTTTGACAAATAAATGCAAGAGTCATGGTTCAGTTTCTCTCTCTCTCTCTCTCTCTCTCTCTCTCTCTATATATATATATATATATATATATATATATATATATATATATATATATATATATATATATATATATATATATTAAATTCAAAATTCAACCATATGGATGGATTCAAAAGAAAAGTCATGAAGCTCCAATATGTAGATCAGATTTTGTAAGGATTCTAAACAGTTTTAGTTTTTTCAGCTAATAGTATCATTTTCATGATTTGTTCTTGGTCTACATTTTTAGAATTTCCACATCCATCTTGTGCATCAGAGATTTTTCTTGGAATAGTTTTGTATGGGACTACGTTTGGTACCTTTAAACGTGAATTGACTCAGAAAAATTATGGAAAAAATTCTCAGCAAATGAAAAATAAGAATATTTGTTGAGTCACAGGGCCTCTTCTCCTTGCTCCGTCATTTAGGCAGTCAACATAGTTTGGCCTTCTCTTTGCTCGAAAGAATATCAGGTAATAAGAAAACTCTTTATGTAGATTTTACCTAAATAAAAAAGGAGGTACAAGAAGGACTCTCTTCATTTCTGTGAAGTTTCTATAAGTACACTATATTTGGTTCAAGTGGTTAATAAATTAAAAGGTCTTTGATATTTGTGGCTCTGGAGGCAATATATTGTGCATGAAACTTCTAAGAAGCCAATTATCCAGGCAAACCTATAACCTAGACAAGGAGGTCCTTCATGCAGTTTGAATTTTAAGCTGACTATTTTTATTGCTTCAATTTGTGTTGGTAGAAGTGCAGTGCTTGAGTCCAGTTTTGGTTCCTACTTTCTTTGTGGGTACCATTAGTTAACCCTTTGCTGTCTCAGGCAGGTGAGAAAAATTGTGCACTTCGCTCACGCTTGGAATCCCTGAAGCAAGGAAGTGCAGATGCATCCATTGCTGTAACTCTTATAGAAAAGGTATATTGGTCCATCCTGTGAGCATTGGGCAAATTTAATCGCAAGTATAAATTATTACCTAAGATCATGTCAATTTTGCAATTGTCCTAGGCTGTTCCTTTGCTAGGATGATGGCCGTATAGTTTGGGTTTAGACTTTTACCAACATCTGTTGATTTGTGGCTAGTGGCATGATCTTTTTTGACTTGGGGATGTATAATTACGACTTGATTTTTTCAGATTTGATCTACTCAATTTGCAGTAGGGTGTGATTTCTTCTGAATCCAAATAGGAGTCTAACTAATTTAAGACCTCAGATTGACTTATTGAGATTTGGATTCAAATTGAGAGTCAGTTTGATCCTCAATGCAAAACTGCATAAAGAATCCAAATCCAGATAGCAATTGCATCCTATTTTCTTTGCCAAGCCCAACCAATTGCATTCAACATGAGCTTGGTTATCAGATAAACCCTACCCACTGACTTCCCTACTTGAAACATGCCAAATTTTGCATACCTTGCTGTCAGTTCTTATAAATTCCATTTCACTGAGTTGCTAAATTGCCTTGGTTCTGGTACTGTTTATGCAGTGTCTGGTGTTCTGTCAGTTATTATTAGCTTTCCATGTTTCATGCTTAGACTTTTAAATTTATTTTTTGATTTATTATTGTTTTGCAGTTGAAAAGATCAAATCAGCAGTATGGACAGATAGCAGAGCAACCGTTGCCTTGAAACCATGATTTTTGATTAACATGTTCATATGGTTATCTTTCTGTCCCAGTTACTTGGTGCCGAACTGTGGGCTTTGAGGATAAACCATAAGCAGCTACGACTTGGCTGAATCTCCTTGAAGATTTGAGGGAAGTTTTATGAGCCTCCATACTATGTTACATTGTACATAGGTTACTTTATCTCAGTTAACCTGAAGCTGGCTAAGTCCTTTGTATTGCAAACTGATTGCCTCTGTGCAGTTGGTTGCTTAAAACAATTGTAACTTGTAAGAACTTCAACACATTATGTTGTGGATGTCAAGATTGGACACGTAATGTCCATAACATGATTGATACTGCATGGGTGGAGGCGTTGGCATTCATATATAGGGGTTGCGACCTTGCACCTTGCAATTTTATTTTTCCACTCCGCATTCACAAATTGGCTGTTCCTATGAACTCCTTAGAACGTCTAATTTGAGTTTAATGCGTGATCCCAAAATAACTTACTGATCCTGTTGACCAAATTCACCTAATCCCGAATCAGAACATTAAATGCGATGAACGCAACTAAACAACAAACGTAGAGACATAAAAAGTTCCAAAGTACAATAATCCGAGAGCGCTGAAGGAGAGGGAGGGTGTCCATTTTGTTTCATAGGCACTAGGAAGCTTCCATCGTAACGTAGATTTAAGGTTATATTTTGGGTTTAGGTGGAGTGAATGATGACAGGAGTGGAGTTTGTCAAACTTCTTTGGCTCATTCCATCTTTGACTCCATCTTTGCTTCTCCCTTTCAAAATTAATGTTTAGGGACAGGTAAATGAGCGTGTAGACATCAAATACTCAATCGGTCTCCATTACGAGTGCAAACTTGCTCTCTCGTTTATGATTCCTTCGTAGAGCCTAAAGTAACATATAGCACTAGCTAGCAAATAATTTTCTGTCTCCAACTCAAGGAAAAATTTGCCCAGCCATAGCTTGAAAATCTTTACACTGGAACAACATGCATTCTTTGAATTCAACCTTTGCTTATGTATTGTGCTCTCATTTGATATAACTACAAAAAAGAAAACGTTCTTTACAACTCCGATTTAAAGGCAATAGGTCACAAATAATGAACAAATTGTCCCATAGTCGAATCTGAGAAGTGATTTAAAGAAAAGATTCATGTGCAGAACAAAGCAGAGGAGCATAGCCTTGGCAGCGATTTGCTTCCTGCAGGTGCTCGCCACTTCAAGGTAGAAGAATGATGCGAGGATTAGAGATATCTCAGCTGAAGTTGCTTTTAACCTGATTATCATACAGTAACACCCCCATCGAAACAGTAGAAGCATGGAACTGAAAGCAAAGCATCAATGACGCATTAGTAGTCTACCATTCTTGAAGTAGAAGTTGCAGATGACCTACTTGTGTGCTTTTAAGGAATGCAAGCCAGTGATGCCATGAATTTGTGAGAACTGAGAAATGATCACCTAGAATAAACAGGTTAGCAACAGTACCTATATTAGGAAAACAGAGGGTACAACAAAGATCACCGATAGCTTAATAATCAAGCAGATGACTATGAAGTCGAGGATAGGAACCAAACCTGAAAACACTTCGGGCCAAAGAGACTCTAAAATTCCAGTGGAATAACCCGACTGGATCAAGTTTCAAAGTCCAATCCAGGCAAGACTGTCATATGAAATCCAGGAGTCAAACCAGACCGTGGAAAAAATCCCAGTCAATTTCATGGATTTAACAGATATTCTACACATGAAATAAGATACTATGGAGCAGATATGCCATAATAAATTCTCAATAATGTCCATGTAGGTAGAAGAATATTCATTTCTTCCATAACGTCAAAGGTACCAGATAGAACTGTTTTTATATTCGTCAGGCATGACATGGAGCATGGACACTATATGAACAACAGTTAGCGACTACTTCACATGGGTGGCGTGTGATTGGGTGCGGGGAGACAACCACTACCTTATGAAGACAACAACAAGCCTTGCAATGAGAGCACAAGAAAAGCATAACATGGAAGACAATCTTACAAAAGATCCCAAGTGATTATATCAACAAGTCCTACCAAGTCCAACTTGGTAAAAATTTGTGACACACTCTTATAATGCAGGGTCGCTAACATGAGGAATTTCAATACCATACCTATTGTACGGAAAGGTTTGCAAGATACAGACGCGCTCATATGATCGTAAGGTTATAACTTACAAGCGATTCCTGTTTCTGGCCTCCCAAAATCGGTGCGGTAAGAAGAATCCAAGGCAATAGGAGGACGAATTAAATCACAGACAACAGAAGTAAGCCTCTCATATGTGGGCCCTTCTTTGCAATGGTTATGTAACAGAGCGGCTTCATTTTAACCAAGAGTCCACGACGAGTGAATAACCATGTTTCCTGACAAAATCAAAAGTATGCATATGAGTATCTCTGTTCTCAAAATCCGTCATCTCAATCTTTGCCTATCCTTCAAGTCACTACGCAGAAAAGATTGTAGAACAGCCACCAAAGAGTTGAGTCAAGATTGAGCTACATTGATGAAATATGATGACAAACAGGGAAAGGAAAGGTCTAAAAACAGTAAGTACCGTAGCAAAAAGCTTTTGTCGGAAGATGGATTAGCTCATCTGCTTCAACAGATCACGAGCCTCTTCCCACTTTCCAGCATCCCAAAATGTGTCTTCAAATAACTCTTTAACATAAAGTGGAGGATAAATTCCTCTGGCAAGCATGGAGCTTAGTTTCTCATACGCAGGTTCCAAGCGACCTGCTTTGCAATGGTTACGTAGGATCACTGCCTCCATTTTTGCTTGCAGCTTCAGTGATAGGTCATCATGCCCATGTTTCCTGATTAGTTTGCCAACTGAATCAGAAGTTTTAGCATCAGGGCACAGATAAAAATCCAACATCTGATTCATCAACTCATGTGCTGCCTCCCAATTATCACACCTACACCAACCATGCAGCAGAGAGGTACAAGTCGCACCATCAGGAGCACACCCTTTCTTGTTCATGACGCTAAAGACATTTTCTGCCTCTTTTAGATCCCCAGCTTCACACAGTGCAGAGATTAAGGCACTGTAAGTTTTGAGCTTCGGATTCAGCCCATGGGAAAGCATTTTCCGAAACATTTCACAAGCTTCATCAAGCGAACCAACGTCACACAAACCTGTGATCACGATAGGATACCATTCGTTCACAAACTCCAGTCCTTTCTCCTCCACAGCCTTCAAAATCTTCAAAACCTCATCCATTTTTCTCAAATTACAAAGCCCTTGTATGAGACGGGTCATAACAAAGGTGCTAGGAAGAACACCCATATCCCAAAACCACCAGAAAATGTCGACGGCCGGCTCCAAGCAATCGCTGCTATTCCTAAAAGCCGGAACCAGTATGCTAATAGATCGGTATCGATCACTGATTCTGATCTTCCCAGTCCGCCCGTCCCCTACCTTTGATGCACATAATTCACCAATGAACATATTGACTGCACTTCTAGTAGGCACCATTCCTGCGTCACGCATCTCATGAAAAATCTTCTGAGCAGTTTCCCATCTACCAAATTTGCACAACCCAACAATGATGTTACTATACGAGTACTTATCCGGGCACTCGATCCTTCTAAACATCGAAAGGGCAGTATCAATGACAGCCATTGAATTGATGCTGCTTTCATCTAAGGGAGTCTTTTTACACAAAACGTAGAGAACGTTGTTAAACACCACATTATCCGGCACGAATCCGAACTGCGCTTCCATCTCTTCAAACAAGCTGAGAGCTTCCCCAATCCTCCCCTGCCTACCCAAAAACCTTATAGAAATAGCGACAGTTCTAGGACTAACAGACCCTCCGTGAGACGAAACCGTCTTCAGCAAGCATTTCAAATCGTCAAACAGTTTTCGTCGGCCTAAGAAATCTGCCGTGAACTCGATCACCCTATCATCAAATCGAAAGCCCAATTTGAATCCGACCCAAGAGAAGAACGCCAATGTGGTTTTCCTCCCCAGACGTCTGTAGTTCATCAAGACACCCAAGATCATTTCCGAATCGAATTCTGAAATAGACCCATCGAACAAATGATCAAAGTCGGGGTCTTGGTAAAGGCATAGCAACGAGCACACCCTTTGGACGTCGCGACGAGATGCGCAGTCCGGCAGAGGCTTCGGCAATGAGGTACGGCTTCGTTCAGGGAGAGAACGGCGCATGAGGGGATTGGTGCGGTAGCTGCCATCGGTTGCAGGAATTGCAGGCGGGAGTTTCTTCCGGCTCTGGCGCGGTGGTGGTGGTGGGTGTGGGAAATGTTGGTGGGAGAAGGAAGAGAAGGGAGAAGAGGGGAAAGTGATGGTGGTGATGTTGTTTCGCGAGAGAGAGAAAAGGATGGCATGAGCGAGCTTCCTCCTTATCATTGACAGGATTTCAGTTGGGAGGTGGAGGGAGAGGATAAAATCAGTAGTTACTACGAGGGAGGGGAAATGGTTTGACGATAACATTGAAAAAGATCCGAAGTAAAGCACCAACAAATCTTCCTTCCTTCTCAATTAATTCGGACGAAACTAGAATCGTCTAAAAAGAGCAGCGAGCTTTTCCAATATGAATGTCTTTCTAATTTGCAAAGAAAACTCATAAGCGTGCCCTCTTAACGAGCAGAAGTATTTATCTTGATGCAAAAATAACATGCTCTACAATATCAATACATCATCGTCCTTACTGTGTAGAACCTGGCGTGATATTGCACGAGAGCAATTGAGCATGAGTAGCGAACTTCAAGAAAGGTACTGTATGAATCATCAAGTCTATCCCTCTTTCCAGTAATCTCGATGTTGTCTTTCCTGTATGAGAGAATTCAACAGATCGAATACTAGCATCAGTATTTGTTTGTAATGTCTATGATACCATCGTTATGACATGCACATACATTCTCGGTTTCTAACGGCCAATTGCACCACAAGAAATATCAAATCTGAAAATATATAGGATAAGAAAGGATCGCACCAAGATTGGATTATGTCCTATGATCTGCTGTAGTTTGGTAAAACCTTCATTATAAGAAATTATCGAATTTTGCATTTCTAACATATTATTGTTGAATCTTCGAATTTGTTCAGTTCAGATCTCAATTGTTCACTTTCTTCTCTCGACACTCTTTTGCCAATGTCATTCATTTTTGTTGTTCTAAGCATCAAATCTTTAATTACTTTCGCTTATATGAACCTAATATAAATGTACATAGTGTCATCGGCCACTTTTAGCAATAGTAGGAAGCATTGAAATGTTTCATTAGGAAAGACGTTGTCACATGAACCCCACCTTCCAATGGCATAGTATTCCTTTCGTATCTATATATACATGTAGTCCAGGAAGTTCATCTTTGCCACTTCAGGTCTTTCAACTAAAATGCATCAATCCGCAATATTAGTGTCTGCCCATCGACTGCTGGTTTTATCAAAGAAAAATAGAGTGTGTTATGGGGAATTAATTGGTCAATTTGGTATTCGAGAACCAAAAACTGGTTGGTTGGGAAATTCATTTGAATTATTCAAGTGGTATTGGTCACTGCAAATCCTTCCAGTCCATAAAATTTGCCTCTCAATAAATCCTACTTGCTCTTTTAGTCTGATTTTCTATTCAATTAGGAGGTTGAGGAAATTTAGTCCGTTTTTATCATTATTTTCAAGATTGGTTTTCAAAGGTTCTTTCTATGAATTTTAGTGATCTTTCTTTATGTTGATGATGCAGTGGCCATATAAAAAATCTAATACACTTAATTAGTTGAATCTTCTCTGCTTTTGAATAACTATACTCCCACACTCTATAGATTAGTTATACATTGGGGGCTGTCAAGGCATTCCTGCTAGAATCTTTGGCAGCAGCCATTAGTTGGCATAATTTTAGTAACTAATGTATCTTATTGTCGTTTTTTTTCTATTCCTTGGCACTTTTGTTCTTGTAAGCCAATATGTTGAACTTATTATTCCAATATGTCTTTAATACTTTGTCCTTTTATTATTCCAATATGTGTACAATTATCATATGGTTTCCATGCTTTTATTTTAAAGGTTATTTGCTACAACTTGATCCTTTATTCAATGGTATTGATGGTGTGCATGTTTTAGTAATTCATGGAAATTGAGTTTCTTCTTTCTTTTGGTGTACTTAGAGATAGTGCAGCATGTGCAAGTAGTATCACCTTGGGACAAAATATATTGAGTGAGAGCAACAAATACAACATCTTTTTGTTGTTGCCTTTGACAAGATGGAGTGATTGGGGATTGAGTTTGCACAACTTTCAAGGAGAATTAGAGATGAATGTCAGCAGAAGTGGGAAGCCAGGGTATTTCGTCTGAGAGCCGAAGTCCCCGCCCTTCCCCTCATTCTCCCCTGGTTGATGGACTTTTTTTTGTAATGAAAAGTCGATACGAAGTGCGAATGAATGAAGTCGGTATGAAAGGGCAATTTGCTCTTCATTTTGCAGCATTTTTTGTTTTGTTGGACCTTCAAGTTCAGTCTACCTAACTCTTCTTGGGCTCTTCTTGACCAACCATGGTATTACAACTAACTCCAGGTTATAAAGTCCATTCTTCTTTATTAGATTCTTAATCTTGGATTATATTAGAAGATTATAAGATTATGCATCCCCTGCCCGAAGCTTTCACTCTTCCTGCCTTCCGAATCCGGGGCCTCCGAATGCCCCTAACCAGGCCCAGAAGAGAATCTCGTACATAATCTGAAATGTCGACACTTTAAACGATTTGTCTGACCTGAATCAGTTAAGCGACCTTCAATATCAAGAACCATGAAAGACAATCCTAGCGAGATTGGGTAGTTTATTTCTTGGGTTTATAGCTGGCTTTGGTATTGATCTTCCTAGCAAAATTTAGTTTGTTTCCCTTGTTGGCAGGGGCATCGTTACTGACTTATTCTGTTGTTCTTAGCTTCACATGGCTCAATTATCATTGTTCAGTCTTTAGCAACCTATATATATATATATATATATATTATTTGGATGAATTGAAAGCAGTCGGCTACCTTTATGACAGATGGTTTTTTTTATTTAAATTTTGCATGGCTAAAAACCGTCGCAAAATGTATATTTTTCTCAACATTTACTTAAACCACAGGTTTTTGCTATTGAATGCATATTTTGCAACGGTTTTTAGCGACATAAAACAATATCCATCCGGTCACAAAGGTAGTTGCTGTTTTGAATATATACATAGAATTTGAAATAAGCAGCCCACCTTTATGGCT
This sequence comes from Nymphaea thermarum, assembly GCA_011799765.1. Classification (NCBI taxonomy): domain Eukaryota; kingdom Viridiplantae; phylum Streptophyta; class Magnoliopsida; order Nymphaeales; family Nymphaeaceae; genus Nymphaea; species Nymphaea thermarum. The sequence goes on from JAANDH010000958.1 coordinate 12,993, forward strand.
GGATGATGTTTTAACATTTTGTGTTGCTAAAAACCATCTTATTTTGCGACAGCAGTTAATTGGCTACAGTTTTTAGCCCCGAAATAAAAAAATTCGGCGAAAACACACAATTTATTCTACCAGCCTGGTTATCCACTTAAAAATTAAAGCCAATCTACCTCAAATTAATTAGTCATAACCGCATTATTTAAATACGCCTAATTACTTGGAACCCACTCGAACTTTGGGGACAACAATGAAAAAGCATTTTGGCAACCCCAAGTTGCTAAGTGTGATTACAAAGAAAATTTAAATAAAGCAAGTGATTAGTCAAATTAAGAGGAAAACAATAACATATTGTGGTACTTTAAATGATCCCAAGATCACATCTCTACTTTATTTTCCACTTAGAAACTAGCAGAGGCTGAATTAGTTTTTTTCCCCCCTTTAGGCGCACTATATTTTTTCAAAATTTTTATAGGAGTCCGAATTAAATATTTGAAAAATATTAACATAAAAAACTTTTTTAATTTCCCGCCCATCAAGTGAGTTGAAATCAAGGTGCCATCGCTTGCCCAAGTGGATAAAAACTGCGTAGCTTTTCGCTACAAGACGTGCTTTATGTTCGATTATCTCGTAACTGCGAGTGAGTGACGGGCTGAAGAGATAAGACTCGTGGCCACTACCCAACACTTTTAGCTCATGCATGGAAGCGGTGCAAGCTTCCAATGCCTAGCCTGGGGAGCTAGTGAAAAGAAACAAGCAGGCCAGAATATTCTGTATTTGGTTGTAGCATCTGGCCAGTTGATGTCTCTTTGAAAAATACATTCACTCTATTCCTTCAATGCACCAAGCATCTTTCATTTTATATCAATCAAATCCATATCACAATTTTATATATATATATATATATATATATATATATATATATATATATATATATATATATATATATATATATATATATATATATATATATATATATATATATATATCACCAAGCATCTTTCATTTTATATCAATCAAATCTACATCACACTATATATATATATATATAAAGAGAGAGGTTTTTAGAAAAATATTATTACAAAATTAAAGGTTTTATAATTATATGGGAACCGAGAGTTGGTGGCTCAACTCCAGCTGCGTGATCAATCTGCTGGTGGATAGGTCTTGCGTCTTAGCCGCTTTATTAGTGATAGGATCTAAATCAATCAAAGAATAGATGAAGATGAAAAGAAAAACAAGAAACCAACACGGTTCTGTGACACAAAACACAAAAAAAAGCTGATGGCTCCACTTGCCGAAAGTGGTTTCAATCTATGAGCCGCATCAAGCTTTCAATGAGCAGGGTCGTGAGTCTGGTTAATGAGCCAAAACCATTGTTCAGAGTGCAATACAGCGGTTAGATTGATGGACATGCGGACGTTAGTTCGATTCTTATGAGCGTTATTTTTTTATTACATATAGTAACATATACGACACTTAAATTGACAGGTGTATTATATAATCACCCTATATATATATATATATATATATATATATATATATATATATATATATATATATATATATATATATATATATATATATATATATATATATATATATATAGATATAGATAGAGAGAGAGAGAGAGAGAGAGGGAGAGGAAGTGGTAAAAATCAAACCAATAGGTCAGGAACAAAAATCAGACCTTTTAATTTTTTTGCTAAAAAAAATAAATTATATACACATCTGAAGCATTTTGATATAAAATATGCTTTCAGTCAAGTTGCTTTTATGAAAAATGTTGATTTCTCTACTATTAAAATGTTGATGTTATGAAAGCCATTCATGTTTGCTTATTATAAAAACTACTAAAACCATAAAAGTGATAAACTTAATCTACATTTTGCATCAATTTATCCTTAAGATCATAGTGGTAAGTTTAGATTTAAGAAAAAAAAGTACCTTAAATATCATATTTAAAGGGTCTCGTTTTTGCCCCTGACCTATTGGTAGGGTGCCTACCAATATATATATATATATATATATATATATATATATATATATATATAGTTGCTCCCAATTTTTTATTAAAAGTGACTTTGTTGTAGTTGTAGATTTGTTTTTTAAAGAGTTAATTCAAAAGAAATTTTGTTATATTTATGTGCATGGATTGGTGGAACTTTTGTGCTTCAAGTTTCTCTTGCATTGGGCTGCCATATGCTTTTTTAGTTCATAAATGCTTAGCTTCTTGTGAAAAGTCAATGTTGTGGGATGGCTAAAATTTAAAAATTTGTTCATAAAAATATAACAAGTCGTTATTAGATCCATCATAAGCTGTCTTCGTACGATAAGCCGTCTTTGTACGATAAGTCGTCTTTGATGCCAACAAAGTCACTGTTTTTTAGCGATAATTTGTTTTTTTTTTTTCAATTTTTAGCCATCCAACAACATTAGACATTCGCAAGATTGAGTTGTCGAGCTTCTTAGGTCTTCCCATTTAAACTGAACACTTAATAATTAATAAATCCATGATTCTATGCCAATCTTGTTTAGCATGATTTAATGCAAGATAATACAAATCCACACAAATAATCTTCAAACCCAGTAACCTTAGTTTCTTTGACATTGAGGTGAAGCATAGCCACATAAAAAGCTCTGTGATAAATTAAATGGCCATTTAAAACTAAAAAACCAAGTTTTTTTGAAGAAAACGTTAACACCTTTTTAACGTGTTTTGTTAGCATTTTTTCAACTTTTTCACTTTTTTGATATTTTTTAATACCAAGCAGTTTTTTTTTAATTTTTTATTCGTTGCAAGTATACTTACCTTTGGACGTTTGTATTATTAGTTTTTCACTTTTTTTTTTTAAATTTATCATATTTCTCTGTTTTTTCAAGTTCGCTGCATTATATCCGTGAAATACCTCGCCCTCTAAAACTCGTTGTTGCCACTAGCTGATTGAACCTGACCTTCTATACTTTAGTTGTTTTTCACTTGAGATATGGAAGGAAGGAGGCTAAGACAAGCGGCATTAGTCTCGACAATGACAACCCTGAACCCAAACCAACACTCCTCAATACCACCAAAATAGCACCTTTTAAAATTGAACTTAGGATGTGATCAATGCATGTCATACAGCCCGACCAGTTGCACTATGCATGAAAGGAGAGCGAGTGAGCGAGAGAAAATTTTGCCGACATTTTCTTCATCTTGACTAAAATGCTGTCGAGAACATGATAAAAAAAACCACCAGTCTGAGACCACAACCAAAAGACACTACTGCGAGACTCGTTTCGAAAACCGACTTGGTGAGGCCGTTGATTCAAGGGAATCGGTCGAGTCGCCGGTTCGATTGAGTTGTCCGCGACATTCATGAAATAATATATAAAATATAAAAATAAAAATAAAAACTCTAAAATTATTTCAAAAGGCGACACATGTTACTCTACAATTGGTAGATCAATCCATGCCAAAAGGCAATGGGGTGGAAAATTCTCCAACCAAGAAAAGATTGTGGTCCAAGATAGAAGAGAATCTGTTTAGAGTTGGATAGGAAGATGCCCGAATTAGTGGAGCAGATAAAAGAGGAATGAAAGGGACAAAGGAACGAAGGATCGTTTGGCTCGCGACCTTTTCTCTCTTTTGAACCTGACAAAATGTGAACATGGTCGTCGGAAAAGATCAAAAAAGAAAAAGGAGGATCACAAAGTGCGGCCAAATAAAGGGCAGCTTGTCCTTCCTCGTGTTTGATAAGTGAAATCAAACACTCATTCCTTGATAATGACATTAGACTCTATCCTTTTTTAAAACCAATTTATTTAATAAATAAATATATTGGCTTGCTTCAGAGGACTTAGCATAGCTGGTCGGACGGACAGATAGACACATAAAATGTATTTTCTAGTAAAAATCTTTATGTCCATTTCTTTTTTTTTTTTTTCTAATTTAAGGAAAATCACCTTGGAAGAAGAGATTGTATCATTTGTTTAGTCCTAGCATGCATCAGCTCGCACAATGGATAGACCCTTTTTGAGTAAGGGTGGGAGTGTGGGGTTTTTGGGCTCCAACTTGGGCCTGATATATTTGTAATTAATTTTTATATATTTATATTTCTTTATAAATCGGGCCCGGGCTCGGACCCAACTTGGCTAGGCCTAAGCCACCAAAATGGGGCCTGGGCCCGACTCTCCTCAATTATGGTCCTTACTAGGCCGTGAAGTTGACAATTGTCGGTCCCAGCCATTTAGTTATCCGGTTGAGCCCTACCAAGGAAGGAAAGCTCGTGGATAATTCTGCCTAGAAAGCGTTGGTGGTTTATTGTATTGTGATCAAACATGTCCTTTCAAATTGATGTGATTGATTTGATGGTGAAGTATTAAATTATATATATATATATATATATATATATATATATATATATATATATATATATATATATAAACGAACTAACGGACTATCACTATGATCATATGATTAGTTTGTAAACTCTTTGCAAACCACAATTGTTTTACTATGTTTTCAGTAACAATATACATCTTTTATTGTTTTAACAATACAAAATAAAGACATAATCCTTATATGTATATTATATATATATATATATATATTCAATGTGGTCATGTTCTTCACGTTTGGTCATGAAACACAAAATCGTATGTATTCAGATTTTTGTGGTGATTGAGGGGTGATGCTTGTCAAATCAATCGTCTAAAACCACATTTATTTCGATAGTTTTTGGCAAACAAAATTAAAAGACTGAAATTATTATTAGGGTTCTTTTTTAAAAGCGCTAAACAAAAATTGTTATATATTAATATAAAATGGTATTCGTAAGGAGCTTTTAGATACCAACAAAATTTCAGCCCCATTGCTTTTTCCTAGTTCTTCAAACACTGAAAGCTGGACAAGCGGGTCTCGGCGTCCGGCCTCAAACGGCTCCATCCGCGAGAGAGAGATGACGTGGATGTCCTTCGGACCATCGATTCCTTGTTTGGCCGTTCCGACCATGTGGGTCCGGAACGGCCCCCGTCTCCCCCGCCCTTGCTACCCACGTGGAGACTCCTGATTGAGTGCCAGAGCGGGCCCCGCCTTCCACGTTGGATGGCCCCACGTCATGCCCCCAGGACCACACGTGGCTCTGTGTATACGTCAGATCTTTGGCTTGTGCTTCCGTGGGACCCGCAGGCCCATGTGACTGCGGGCCCCAGACGGAAGACCAGTCGCGATCACCGTTCATCTGGGTTCGGTGCCATGTCATCATGTTCATGGCCATCATGCACGTACGACATACATGCATCGCATGCCATGCCATTCTCCATGACGTTTTTAAAAGGGAAGGCGGGGCTTCCATTCCCACTGGGAAAGAGAGAGAGACAGAGAGAGAGATGGGTTCCGATGTTGGTCATGGCGTCCCAGAAACCCTGGTTTCCATGGAGGACTCGCGAAGGGGGAGGTGGCGGAGGGAGAAGAAGGGAGGGATTCTGCTCGAAGGGTATGTCGAGGAGGAGGAGGAGATGCAGGAGGAAGAGGAGGAGGAGGAAGGGTCTGGCAGTGACCGTCGCAGGGAGGATGGGGTTAAGAGGTTCAGCAGGACCAAGAGCCTGACGGATGATGATCTCGATGAGCTGAAGGGGTGCGTGGATTTGGGGTTTGGGTTCAGCTACGAGGAGATCCCCGAGCTCTGCAACACGCTGCCCGCCCTGGAGCTCTGCTATTCCATGAGTCAGAGGTTCATGGACGAGCAGCAGCAGAGGTCGCCTTCGTCGGATTCGTCGTCCTCGACGTCGGAGGGTGGATCTCCCATTGCCAATTGGAAGATCTCCAGCCCTGGTATGGGCTTCGTTTTCCCGCTTTGTTCTTGTTCATCTGAGAGCTTTTCTTATCTTGAAGGATAGTTCTGTTAGGCTTCGTGAAGGATTTTGGAAGAACCTTTTATGTCTTCCGGTTCTGGATTCAGGCGATCTTGGTTGGGTGTTCTAAGATTCTTTTAAAGTGGATTTGATCTTTTCTCAGTTTTTTTTTGTGGCGTATGAGAAACGAGGAAGTGTTTATTTAAGGCTGAGGAATGAACTTAGCATTAGATTAAGCTTCTTTCTACATTTATACTTTCGTGTACTTGAATCGTTTTTCTTTTTTAATGGTTGACGATGACGTTTCCTTTTGTTCTGAGATTTTTCTGTTCTTTCCTGTGTGAGTTTATTTCCTTGTTTCTCTGGTATGGATTAGCTTTAAATTAAATACGATTGAAATTTGAGAAGCTTTTCGTTTTTTCCTCTTGAAAGATATAACCGAGGTTTAATATATTAGGACACCCCGATTTCCTGGTCCCTTTCAAATAAATCACGAAGCGTTGATTTGACTCTGGCTTAAGCGGCAGTAGCCGCAGTACTAACTCGTTCCAGGAAAGATATCTTCCCTGGAATTGTCTAGTTCCTTCATTTTGAAAATAACCTTATTCTTTCCAGTTTCTTATCCTTTCTTTGAGCTTTTGTTAAAAGATTTGTTTCCTTTTATTAACAACTGAAACTTCTACGTTTTCTGAACTTGCATTCTCCTAAATCCTTGTTGGAATTTAAACGCTTTTACTTGCTGCTTGCACAGGCCTCTTACAAATATCCTGTGCGCCATAGTGGCCTCCAAGCCTGCAAATCCAGCTTCCAATTTCTAATGATCTCATGAAAAGGCTCAGGTTAATTTCTTTTAGAATTCTCCAAACCAATTTTTCAGTTTTATGATATTATAAGGACTTTCAACATTATGTTTTTAATGACCGATCAAGAACTGGAAACTGGTAGACACTGTATCTACGGAATTGAATTTCTAGCGTTGGTTGGTTAGTTAGGTTGAGATTCTTTCTACCTTGTCTTCATGGTATATATGTTGCCATTATCTGATCGGCTTCTCCTTTTCACAGGGGACCATCCTGAGGAAGTGAAAGCTAGGCTCAAGTTTTGGGCGCAAGCAGTAGCATGTACCGTCAAGCTATGCAGTTAGCATCCATGGCTCCCATCACATCCAAATATATCGATAAATATATACGTATGTGTCTAAGGCGATGCTGATCAGAAGCCTTTTAGCATCGCAGAGTCGTCCAGGGATGTTTCCACAGCTCAAGTGCATTGGGGTGCCTCAATCTGCAAATTCTTCCAGTATGTGGTACCAAGCTTTGCTGCTAGATCCAGCAACTATGGTAGTCCCGGCATCAAAGAGAAGACGGGCAGGAGGATGAAGAAATCTTGCAGGTCAGAGATTTACTGGGAAAAAGATCAGTACTTCTGTTCTACAGCGTCTCTCAGATGTAGATTTATGAACGAGCAATTGAGCAAAAGGCATGATATCCCTCTTTAGTGTTTATTTCTGATCCGGACTTGCCTACTTGGGTTATCTTGCCTTTCGTTCCTGATGCAGAGAGCCTTGTTAAGCTGAAGAGTCTTGAGGACTCAGACTAAGGTTCGTTCTACCAACTAAAGACAGGATGGGCTTGAGTGCACACAACCAAATTTGAAAGTTAGGTTGCTTTCTCAATTATTGATGTAAAGATTGCATTTTGGGGCTTTATCTGAACCAATGGTTTCTGTATTGAGCTTTAGTCAGTGTATGTTTCAGTCCACTTTTTGTTTCTATTGAACAGGTCATCAGTTGGAAAACAACGTGGCCTCGTCCCCTTAATAAAGTGTTCATTATTTCAGTTGTATTGTCCCCTTAATAATAAAGTGTTCATTATTTCAGTTGTATTGTATATACATGGAGTATCTTACCCCACACACACACACACACACACACACAGAGAGAGAGAGAGATCACAGATTATAAATTCGTGACCTAACAATGAATCTGCAAATACTGATTGCCGACGGTTAGCCAATCTTGTTCTATGGCGAGACAGTATAAGAATGGGTTCATAACTTCATAAATACTGTGAAACGCCTACATTTTTCTGCGATCAAGATCCTTTTTTCCAAAAAGAACTTGCAGTCTGATACGTGCCAGAGTCAGTGCAATACACTTGACGTGTTTTCTTTGTGTTTCGAACTGCAATATGAGGCACGTCTTTGGAACTGTCGTGATAATTATCGTCTTTTCACAAGATCTTGTGAATATGAAGATAGAGGGACAGCAAGAATAACGAATACAAAGACATGGCACCACGTGGATGGTTCTTTATTTCCTGTTTTAAACTGCAATAAACAATGTATTTTTCCTAATATGGCACAGACGTTCTCCGAAATGTATCTTTCCCAATATGAAGATAAATTTTTCCATTTTGTTTTTACAAAACTCAGATATTGGCAACTGCAACGTTGTTTGCATTATGACTGGCGTGAGTTGTATTGTCTAGCCATTTATGGATTCAAGTGACATCCCATCTGCTTCCCTTCTGCTTTAAGAAAAAAGACGTGTAGATTTAAAGTGACTGTCTAAATCATATTTAGTATGAAAGGAGGATGGAGATCATGTTTGGCCTCGACCATGTGGTGGGCCTTGTTCCCTGCTAATGCATTTAAAGACATTAAACTCAAACTCCAGACTGTGCTGTGTGTTGGGCCCTCCTGTATGCTTCCCATTCACGGCCAGTTGATCTTTTCTGGAAGGGGACTCTGTGCAAGTTGTGGATTCCAAGAATAGGCTGGAACCAACCAGCTGCACTTATGTTTTGCTATTGTAATCTAATAATAGAGCAGAGTTAAGAGCCAGACTTATAACAGGAGTTGCTGAGATGAAGAAGAAACTTGGGTTGTGCCTTTGACTCAAGAACTCGATCAATAGAATCTGAAGCTCAAAACTGTAGAAGGCTCATGCATTACACTATCCCGATGCACCAACAGAAACCTTTGACTCAAGAACTCGATCAATAGAATCTGAAACTCAAAACTGTAGAATGCTCATGCATTACTCTATCGCGACGCACCAACAGAAACCTTTGACTCAAGAACTCGATCAATAGAATCTGAAACTCAAAACTGTAGAATGCTCATGCATTGCTCTATCGCGACGCACCAACAGAAACCTTTGACTCAAGAACTCGATCAATAGAATCTGAAGCTCAAAACTGTAGAATGCTCACCGCATTGCACCATCGCGATGCACCAACAGAAACCCTTATTCTTAATTTTACTCATAAGATCTCCCCAAGAGTGACTTGAATAGTGGGGAGTCGAGGAAAAAGGCAGCAGATGAGATAGAAATGGCGAAGCTACTAGTTAAAAAAAGGACACCTTCGTCGTTTCCTCATTAAATTTTTTTTCCACAAGCTGTCACAAGTTGTTGCATCGTTCCCAACTTGCTTAATTCGCTCTCAGTAGTGCCCATGGGACCATGGGCTCGATAGAGCCGCCGCGTTTGAATGACAGCCTTCTTTGCTTCTTTAAGACAATCTACAACTTTCCTTCTGAGAAGCAAAAGGAGGAATCTGCCAAAGGAGTTGCTCGCCGCTGATTAGCTAGTAAGTGTAATCCCGTAGTCAAGATTGTTGGAAAACTCCAAGAACTTATAAGGAAGTTGTTTTCTAGCCTTTTCAGTGCAAGATTCAAAGCTATTGGCGGATAGAATGGAATCCACCAAACTAGGAGCCTAAGCAGAGTATGGAAGTTGCCGAGTTCTACAAAGTTCTTCGATTTTTTCCAGAAACATATTATTGTTCATATGTGTTTCACGTTCCATGAGATTTTATTTGTCATTCAAACCAAAAGTTCACAATAAACTTTTGGTAAAGTTATGTTTTACAGTTTAGGAGGGGTTTTTTATGGATCAAAAAGAAGAATCTACTTCACTGATCTGTCCTCACGCTCAACCATACTAATTTTCAATGGGCTATTGGGCCTTGTAGCCTCCAAGCAGGGGCGGATCCAGGGGGCTGGCAGGAGCCATGGTAACCCCTCTCAAAATTTAAAAAAAAAAAACATGTAATTTTTTTTTAAGAAAAATTCATTTATGTTGTATAAAAATTTTGAAAAATTATATTTGGGCCTCCGTCAAAATTTTGAAATTATAATTAGCCTCCCCTCATATAAAATTTCTGTCTCCGGCTTTGCTCCCATGTATATCACCAACAAAATTTGACTGCTTTGACATGCCTTCACAAGGCACTGAACTCTGTTCTCTCTCTCTCTCTCTCTCTTATTTTCCAATGGAATTATGAAGCTCTTCTCAATACTTTGAACAATAATGATCCTTCAAGAAATGCAGGATCACACACCCACTTAAATTAAATTCGAATCAGAATTACCCTTTAAAAAAATGCACATCATGAAGCAATGCATATTGGCTGGTCTAATCACTCTTAGTACTTCAAAACTGCACCATTGTCTAGGCTTTCCTAATTAGCAGAAGTATGCTTCTATGTGTGAGACGCACGAAAATTTCCATAGATGCTTAAGGGTTAGGAGTACTATCTAGCACAAGTAACTGCAACATATTTCCCTGGGGAGTGTTTGATGAGGCTGGAATTGTCGAATTGTTTTGATGAAATGGGAATTGCATTATCAAACAAAGAATTTTGATTCCAGAGTTATAGGTTCATTCTCGAATCAAAATTCTGGAATTATGATTCTGCTTGAGGGGGTGGAATTATGTTTCTAGAATTTTAGAATTATTTCGTCTCTCTTTAAGACACATGCTATGATGGTTTTAATTTATCAATTCAAGGTCATCAAACGCCCCCTAACGTTTTCAAAGTGGAATGCTTCAACCTCAGCTCAAGTAATCTTGGAGTTGTTGTTATCACATGTATTTTGACTCTATGGTAAAAGTATGTGCGTCGCAGTGGCGTAGCTACATGGTGACTGGTGTGGGCAACTGTCCACACAAGTCTCTTAAAATTTCTTTATTTTTAAATGGGTATCTTTAAGCATTTATTCTTATATATATATATATAAGTGCTCCACCAGATATGAGTATTTTTAAACAAGTGCCCCTCCAACCAATTTTTCTGGCTCTATCATTGACGTGTCGATTAAAGTTTAGCATATGATAAGCATGCTATACTTGAGAATCAACAATGGAAATCAAGATTCAAAAGTCACCTTCATGGGTTTTGCGCCATGAATTTCCTTTCAATTTTGAAGTTCCTTTCAATTTTGAAGCTCTACTGCCAATGAATGATACCCAAATGATATGAACCCAACTGGGGACTCAAGCCATTGACCTTCCAGTTTGCAATCAATTGTAGAAGCAAGGTGGATTTGTTGAGTACCAAGCTATGTCACAGTTAGTGGCGTACCTGTACCGGTACGGCGGTAAGTCCTGGTACGTTTGGATCTAGATCCGGGTTGGATCCAGATCCAAACTGCATTATAACTAAAAAAAGTCAAAAAAATTACTTATTCTTCATTTTTTTTGTTTTTTTTATACTTTAACATAAGAAGTCTCATTAACGAGATAAAAACGTTGATAATTTATTCATTATGAGCCTCTTTTTATTGGTATTTTTGTTACAACTTGTGGTTTAATTATATGTAATTATTATTTTTTTGAATTAATTATATATAATAGTTGCCATACCCGTACCAAGATTTTAAAAAATGTCATACCCATACCCGTACTCGTATCCGTACCCGTACCGGTACCATTGTGACATAGGTACCAAGAAGCTTGTGGGGTAAATCAATGGAAGAAGAAGATTTTTTTCACTATTACTTTATCTCAAGGAGACATTATTAATTATATCTTATAGGAGCTTCGGTGAACTTGGGTTCAATTCTATAGAATAGCCCACGAGATCTGGGTCATTGCCTCATGGTCAATTAAAAATTTATTAACCATATATTTACTGGCCCATAAAAAAAATTCTAGCTCTGCCCTTGATAAAGACTTAAGTACTTTAGATTGAGGTTAGGGGTGTTTTATGCTTTATAAACTGTCAAATCCTACCTTTCGTGGCTGAAATCCTTGGTACGTGTACAAAATTTGGCCGCATTAACCGGACTATGTCTTTATGATAGACACATTCGGTGACTCATAACTTAATATTTATAGCACAATGATTTAAGATACATGTGCATCAAATCAACTTACACAAAACTCATTCTCCATAAGATAACAGCTTAAATTGCACACGCAATTACTAAAGTTTCTGCATAGTCATTTATATCGCGTCAACTAAGTACAAGGGTATAATACATTCATGCACAATAATTTGATAAAAATACGTTGGTGGTAGAGCCAAAAAATTTTAGCTAAGGAACACCAAGCAATCTTATTCTTGCAATAGGTTAAGTGCATGTAGGACTACAAAGCATTGACCAGGGTTTGGTGTGAGCACCACATGTAGATGGGTCTGAGTCCAACACCGTTATAATAAAACTTTTACACAGATTTGCACTTACCATAACACTGGTGTGGGCAGTTGCCCACAAAAAAAATAGTTTAATATATACATTAATGTTTTGATATATTTAATTGTTACACATGCAAGTGCGCCAAAGAAATTAAAGGTATTGAATGACTGCCCCTACCAGAAAACATTTCTAGCTCTGCTAGTGCCCACAACACTCCGCTACCGAAACATACACATGTATAACGTAGTGATTTTTAAAAATACTTTATATAAACATTATATTATGCTAAAATATACAAAACTGAGTTCCTATAAAACATTAAATACATCAGCCGTTTTAAGTCACAATGGACACTCAAATACATATTTTCTTGGCATAATTCCTGCTACCTTAGAACGTGACTAAATATGAAATCATTAAAGAGTACAAAGAAGCATGTGGGACACCAACACACTAAGTAAGGGTTCCCCACTTAACACTTTATTGGGAGCCCGATTTCTGTGTTAGGTGGCTTAAAAGGTATTTTGTCCTTCTACAAGAAGAGATCATGTTTCAACTTCCACTTTCGCCTTATAGGGAGAGTTTTCTTCATTTTTCGTCACTGATAATTTCTTAATTTTTCTATGGACTTAACATATAACCATTTACCTATAATGTAATGACACCAATATTGTCTTCACCTTTTATCCAATGCTCTTACATGTTGAAAATCGACCAGATTCAGTTCAAAATTCGGATTCAGATATGAATATAAAAAGCTAGATATGACTTTTTTTCATTCTTGAATCCACCATCTTTAAAAAAAAATAGATATAAGTAAAAGTATATTTGTTCCAAATCCGATCCGTCGACATCTCTAATTAGAACACACTATCTAGCTTTTGGGATTGAACAAGTTTTCTTCTCTTGGTTCCGCTCGTTTTTTTTACATAAAGCAATCTTTTAGTGCAACCAACAATTTTCTTTTATCATCTTCTTCTTCAAGGTTGTTGTCTTAAGCCAACAACAATTCTTTTCTATATCTTCCACAACGTTGCCGTCTTGAATAAATTCAGCCAACAACTACAATTGACGCGCCGGTGCTTGCCGTCTTTTCAGACGCTAAGTAGTAATTGCCAGTCAATATCATCTGATCCATATTACCAGAATTCAATGCCTTGTGGGCGACGGCAAGAGAGCAAAGCCGTTGTTTCGAAATCTTGTTTACGTGAATGAGTTAAAACTTCAAAGCAGTATTCACCAGAACAATTTTTCATATTTGCAAATAGCGGCCCCTTCTCCCGATAACTTTTTGAAAAAATGGGGAGTCATTTTTGTCAGTCCCCCTCCTAATAAAGGAAGAAAAGCTGCGGGGGGAGTTGAAGTTTCTCCTCTTCTTCCGCTGGTCTTTCCGTTCCCTGCCGCTCCGCCTTTAGTCTCCCTCGAAAGAATGTCCTTCGCCCGATCCTCCTCCGGCTTCGGTTCCAGGAGCAGCGATCCCGTCGGTCGGAGCCCTGCGGTCTCGCGGTAACCGGAACTCGGCGATTCCCTGCGGGCGGGAAACTCCCCGGGTTCGGAATTGTTGGGAATTTAGGAGGGAGGGGAGGACGAGGGCGACGATTAAATGAAATGGTGGCGATAGGGGAGATGGCGCTCGGATTCCTCCTCCCAACCTGGTGGGAGGTCGAGGTATCCGTTGCTGCTGCTCTCTTTGCGATCATTGTCTGCTCATTCTTCCTCGGCTTTTCTACTGGCGAAGGCGTGGGCAGCTGCGCGGGCGATGACGATCCGCAGGACCTTCTGCTCGGGGCGGTTGCTCCTGGAGACAGAGATAAGGAGGTTAGGTTTCTGTCGATTAGAATGCATCTCGATAAGGAGGATTCGTTAGTTTTTTTTTTTTTTATTCGCTTAAATTGTCTTTGACATTTTTATTGTTCATGTCTAGTATTTTCTTCATTTATCACATGTGGTCAGATGTGTGCAGAAATGAGAAGCAAGGAGTTAATATATTATATTTAATAGCTTCCCATTGTTTCTGAAAGCTCTGGTTTCAAATTGTCAGCAAGTAAGATGAAGTATTGGTCTTGACATAGGAATCTCACGGTTCTCAACGTCCTTAGGGCTATTTGGCGGACACTGTTGATGGTTTATGGTATGCTTTTGATATATGGAGATGCACTGCGTTGGTGTGATGGCGTAAACTCTTCTAGGAAATAGACACGGGCCTTTTTTATGTTCAAACTGTAGACTTAGAAACATCACATGCATTACTCTGGAATATTGGTCTCTGCTTAGCTTACTAAATAACGTATAAGGAAACACCTAAAGAGTTGCATGGGCCCTTATGTATAATGATGTATAAATCAAGGTTTAACACCCGACGACTTCGGAGGAGTCAAATGACTCTTGAGTCTTGACTCGCCTAGTAAAGTTGGTGATTTGGCTTGCCTGGTTGGGCAACTTCACTTGTCGCATAAACAATATTTCATATGTATACAGTAGTATATTTTATTATAATAATATTGATGTATTATATATAATATGCATAATAGTGTATCTGTATATATAAAATGGAAATATTAGTTGTATATTAGTATGACATGCATATGCATGTAATACAATGAAAATTTGATTGAGGGTGTACATAACATTTACATAGCATTTTTGTGTAATATACGCACTTCTATTATATACATGAATAACCTGGCTAAATCTCACATGACTTGGCCTGGTCATCCCGTGACTCACTGAGTCTCATCAGTTTCTGGTTCTTACGTTTTTTTGACCACGTTGTGGACCGAGTCACTGGATCAGCTGAGTCTACTCAGTTGACTTGGCAGGGGGTTTAGGCATCAGGTTAAAGAAACATATTCTCCTAAAAAATAATGAGACAATGTTAAGGGAAGCTTGAATTTTTTGAGGTTCGACTCTATATATAACCATAGCCCAAATTTATGTTGTTGTGTTGATAGATTCTTCTAGTCTCAAAAAAAATTTTCGTCTTCATATATGAAGACTACCTAACTCCATCCACTGCAAAAGCAGCTTTTTATTTTTCATTCTTACAGACGATGAGCTTCATATATGCAGAAAACTATCAACTTCTTCGTTTCTACCCAGTAATGACAACATGGACAACTTGGGTCTTCTAACTCAGCCTACTTCGCTGCCTTTGCCTTCTCTGGGATTTAGGCTTTGGTGATTTCATCATCTGACTTTGAGGCAGGTTCTTCTTCCAATATGTCAAACATTGGACTACTGTTCTCCTTGAATAAACATAACACAGACATTTTGAACATAAATAAGAATGGAAACAACCTAGTTCAGCAGGCTTTGGGAACAGATAGAAAAATGAAGAACACATTATTTTGATGGCACATGGAAGAAGAATTTGGAAAAATTAAGAGGACAGGAGGTAGACAAATGAAAGCACATTATGGACATAACTTGATTAAGTGGATTGCACCATTTTTTTTGCTGAGTTTTGTGGTCAATTTGCTTCAATTAAGCCCTTCAAACTTGCTAACTAATTGCTTGTCTTCCAAAATGTTACTTCCAATGCTTCATCCTCTGGTACTATCTTTCATGCATTTTTGTTGTTGAATAGCCTGAGCTGTATTCTTGATCATCCTTATATTAAAGCAATTTACTTTGATATGACTTGGTTTCTGATTTGCCTAACAAGAATAAGGCACTTTCCTACCATAGGTGGAAGGAATGTCCTGTGTTGTGAGGTTCCACCACATTCTTTTTATTGTATCCTAACAAGAATAAGGCATTTCAGAGTTTTACCTTTTTCCCTTAAGGGGCGGTCTTCTGTTTTACCATCAAGGGTAATTCTATCATTTTGGGCCCCTAGGCCCTAACACATGGACTGTGTAAGCAAACTTAAATTCTTTTGTTTCCTTTACTTTATATAGCTAATCAAACATGATTCTTGTCAATTCCTTTCCTTTCCTTTCCTCTCTTTCTTAACAAGACAAGCATTTATAACAATTCTTTTGCCTTCTTTCCCTCCTTTTGTGTGTAGACACACACACATATTATTGGGAAAATGTCACAATGTTTTCAAAATATCACCAAAAACATTTTTTTCTGATAATATGTTCTAACTTCTAATTTATAAAAGTCTATTTTCAACTTATCAATTATTTGCAAAATTTTCTTTAACAATATCTTTGTGAGAGAAGTACTATAAAATATTTTCATATTGTTTTCTCATAATCTTTATGTGTTTTCTGATTATCTGAAATTCTGAATTCATCGGATTTTGCAAAGTACAACTTTGCTGAAAGGTACTTCGGATAAACCATGATAAAAGAGCGAGAACTATATTTTTGACAGTGATGTCATGCACACCTGCACACACACACACAAAAAGTATATATATATATATATATATATATATATATATATATATATTCAAGAAGTACAACTTTGCTGAAAGGTACTTGGGAAAAACCATGATAAAAGAGCCTCAGAACTATATTTTTGACAGTGATGTCATACACACACACACACACACACACACACACAAAGAATATATATATATATATATATATATATATATATATATATATATATATATATATATGTATTTATATATATAATTGTGCAAAAGGTTGAAAGATGCAAAAATGTAGAAAGAAGAAAATCATGCAAATGCAATGTCTAGATGATTTTGAGTTGAGAAAGGTAAGACGATTAATCTTGAAATCCTTATAAAATTAGATTTACACATCAAATCTTCATTTCCTTTTGGAAACTACACATCCATATCTGTGGCTGGATTTGTGAAAAATGACCTAAAAATGGTCAATATGGCCAGAAGGACTCCAGATGTTAGACATGGTCCATGGATGATGTGTATAACATAGTCTCAGATATTGTTGATACATCAAATGTATTGTAATACTATTAGGAAAAATAGAAAAAAATGAAAAAAAAGGAATATCTCATAATATTAGAACATATCACTAAAAGAAACTTATGCAAGTAATTGTAAACGTTGGTTTTTGAGAATAAATGAAAATAGACATGTCTGAAATTCAAAAAAATGTTTTTGGGCATGTTCTCTACTCTTTTGCCTTTGTTTTTGTTCCAAGAGATGCCTCACACAGCAAAGAGGCAGAAGGAAGATAAAATGAAAAGAAAGAACAAAAGGAAAAACGAAAGGAAGAAAGGAAGAGATGGAGAGAAGGATGAAAAAATTAAAAGAAAGGAAGAAAGAAATGAAGAAAAAAAGAAAGGAAGGAAGAGTTTTAAAGATTTATTAGTTTTTTAGACCTTTCGAATAGTCCTGTGATTTTCTTGGGACAAGGATTTCCTGAAAAATCTCAATTCCTGGGAACAAGTGCGCCTGTGTGTCTGTGTTTGAGATATTTATAATATATCTAAACCTTCTAATATAGAGTTTCTTGAGATATTTATAATAGATCCAAGCCTTCTAATTTAGAGTTCCATGCACTATGAACTGAGGGATTTTTCTAGAGTTGTTGGAGTGAACTGTGGAAGAGCTTGGTTGGTTCCATGGCGTGCAACAAAGTTGGACCTACTAATTTCTTTTCCAAATGCTGTCAACGAAGCTAAACTTGTAATAAGCATGTGGGTTACTATAGGTGTTTTCCTCAGCAATTCGGAGGGAAGTACTGAAGGCCATATCCTTGTCAAATTTTCTAGGTTTATAAGACATTGGGGCAATCATTAGTTTCAAAACTCTCTCCTTGTTCCTCTAGGGAAGTACTGAAGGCCGTTTCCGGATAATGAATTCTGAAATACCTATTAAGAGCAAGAATATCCTTGTCAAATTTTCTAGGTTTATAAGACAATAGGGCAATCATTAGTTTCAAAACTCTCTCCTTGTTCCTCTCTCTTTCTCTTCTGCTTTCTCCTTTCTTGCATGTGCACGTATCAAACAAAAAATTATGACGTCTAAGCAAATGGATGCATTCTAAGGACACAATCGTCAGCTCATTTTTATTTCTCTTTAATCTCAGGAATAAACTAAGACTTTTCGGAGATTGATAAAATTTCACATCATCTATTCCTCAAGACTTGTCGTCAAGATGTTAACTTCGGATCTGTGCCTGGTCCTTTGGCTTGAAAGTATTTCCTGATTTGCCTGTCACCTATGTAACATGGGTACGTCTCTTTTGGAGACGTACCCTACCGGTACCGGTACGAGGTCGGCTACGCCTCCGGTACGGCGTTGACCGTACCGGGTACGGTCAACGTACCTGAGGCATACCGACCCTTTTTGATATATATATATATATATATATATATATATATATATATATATATATATATATATATATATATATATATATATATATATAAATGAAGGCTTTATTTTATTTTTTTGCCTCATGGGTTGAAAGGGTAACATTTTTGCTTGGGTCTGTGGTTACAAAATATAGTTTAGTTCCGAGTTTGTCCTTTTGCATCTTGAAGTAATTTTCATTTGTTTGACATGCAGTTCTGCACTTCTTTTGTAGATGGTTCAACTAAAAGTGGGATCACAGGGTTCATCTGCATATCTTATCAAGGTATTTCTTTTCTGTATGTTAGAGTAGGAAACACAAGTTCCAGAGCAAATGTAGCTTCTAGACATTGATATGCCTATTCCTGAAATAGCTTGTGTGCTTTGATCCACTATCTTCCTCAAAATACATGTTGACAAGAGTAATTTGATTTTCCTTGTTGCAGTTGGAACTCTTGGCAGCAAAAAATCTAATTGGTGCTAACATAAATGGCACATCAGATCCCTATGCCATTATTACTTGTGGTACTCAGAAAAGATTTAGGTGCCTATCTTTCTCTTTCTTTGTGTTTTTATCTTTCTTTGTTGTGGATCTTTGCTGAAACTTCTGCTGTTGCCATCGCATAGTAATTGATCCACAGCCTGTGTCTAGCATCTGAGCAGTGAGCATATAAATTAGATGTTAGCCTTTTTAGCAGACATTTTATTTGCAACTTGTCCATTTACTTTCTTTTTATGTTTACTTTTATTTACTGTTAGTGTATACAAAAGCAGTAACGAGGAAGCCATAACCTTTTCTAAGATTTGCTTCCCCTCTTTTGCCGTCGAGCTTTACACTGCTATTCTAATCTAATTATTTCAAAATGTTCACATTCCCTGCTTTTATTTCACATATTGCTTGCTATGTTTTCTCATTTTACTGAGGCTTTCTTCTACTGTTAACAAAAGATAGATGTAGACAAAAGAGCTATGTAATTGTCTTCAGTATTTTTTTTTTCCTATGCTTCGTCTACCTAAATTATATTCTATGGATAAAACAATTCTGTTTCATTTTTTAAGGAATTAATTTCCAGAGAAACTGAAAATATTCATCAAACTTGTCTTCTCAAAATCCTTATTAAGTGATTTGTGGTTGGACATACTACTTGGAGCCTAATGTTTTGCTAAAAGCTGCAATTCTAATTATCATTTTCTCATAATTTTAATTTTTAATATCTATGGTGCAGCTCTATGATTCCTGGTTCACGGAATCCAATATGGGGGGAGTGGTTTAACTTTTGTGTGGATGAGCTTCCTGCTGAGGTGAGTTAATAGCAACATTTTATAATGCATTGCAGCTTAACTGTTTGATCATTCAATTTTATTGGATGTCTCTAAAGGGACAACTATTTGGTCATTGAATATGCATGTGAACAATGAGATTCTCAACTTCTTATACTTGTAATGCTACTTTTGCATATATTTTAAAGGAAAAGTTCTTTGACAAAAGCCTATGCTGATGTGGAATATATGATGCCATGTTTACTATGATGAAATAATGCTACTTGGTGTAAATATTTTAAAGGAAAGGTTCTCTGAAAAAACCCATGCTGATGTGGAATATATGATACTGTGTTTAATATGATGAAATATGTGCTGACTAGTTACTGCACTTCCTTGATAAAGCAGTGCAACATAGATACATTTTAAGAAATGCAAATTCAATGGATTAACTCAAAAGTTTTATTTCAAATTTGCTGAAGTAGCCCATGCTTAAGGCAAACTAAGAAGAATATCATCTAAAGAAAACTATTGGCTGAAAATTTTGAAAAATTACCTTTCAAATTGAGTTGCTATTTGTTTCTAGTAGAACAGCTGTGCGTCTATCTTAATTGCTTTTATGATTTTCTGGTTGCTTCATTTTGGAGGTTAGGAAAAGTTTTTCGGAACAGATGAACAAGGTAAAAAAGAAGGGAAGGAAGAGGAGGAGGAGAAGGAAAGACAAAAAGGATACAAAGAGAAGAAGATGGGAAACATTTAGGAAAAAAATCAGGAGAAGATCAATTTGTGTGTGTGCGTGTGTGTGTGTGTGAGAGAGAGAGAGAGAGAGATGAAATATGGCTCTGCAAAAGGAAAGGTGAAGGGAAAGTGGGACTAGTAGGGTGGACACCGGTTTGTATGCCTCCTATACTGTTCTCTCTTGTTGAAAGGTGCTTTTGACCCCGTGCCTCTTTGGCCATGGTTCTGTGAAGAAATCTCTCTTTTGTGTCTTGAGGTGAAAGAATGCATCCTGGAGGAAGACCATAAGGCTAGTTCTCACTTGTTGAATTCTTTGTAGCCATGTTGTATAATGTATAACATAACTCATACTGGTTGATCTAAAATTATGTACATAAATAACTTATGTTATAACATAAAAATTTACAAATTTATTCATAAAAAATAAAGAACCAGAAAATTTCAAAATATAAGGAAAAGTAGGGAAAAATAAGCACGAACAAATATGGATACACAAATATAACAGAGTAATAATAATCAGTTTAACAAAACAGGTGCTTTTGTTTTTTTTCTAACTCTGTGTAAATAGTTTGTTAGACAAGTCCTTCCATAAGGGAAGAAACATTATGTTGTTTCTCTTTGGTGGTTTATTGCCAAGGCATTCATAAAAAATTAAACAATGCAGAGGCTGTTGAGAAAGCATAGGTTGGCACCTTTCCAATAGAAAACGATTGATGTAATTGTCTTGCCAGTGGTATGTGCCAGTGCTTTCCTTATAAAAAATGTTTCTGCAGACATGATCTAACTAATTGGAAAGACGTTTACTCGTTGGTATGCACATTTGTGCTTATTAGTGTTATACTGCTTTCTGATTGCATCATATTTGTATTTTCCCTTCTTTAGATCAACGTGACAATATATGATTGGGATATTATATGGAAAAGTATGGTTCTTGGGTCTGTATCAGTTCCAGTAGAAAGTGAAGGTCAGACAGGAGCACTATGGTATACTTTGGATAGTTCATCTGGTCAGGTAACTTCTCTAACCAAAGCATACTGATTCCATGGAAAGAGTGGTAACTCATTTCCTAATGAAAATAAGTTTTGTGTACAATCAGGTTTGTCTCCTCGTCAAAACAATAAAGCTTCCTGTGAATGCCACTGGGTAATTCTTTCCCTTAATATTTTTCCTTTTTACAACTTGACATCATCGTGATATATTTTATCAGTTTTTCAAAGTCCATGCTTATCTGTCCATGTTGTCCTGCTATGTTGCATGGGACAATCTTGATAGCCAGTACTAAAAACTCTTGTTGAATAATAGAGGAGAACGAGAGAGAGAGAGAGAGAGACGGCAAAGAAAATCTTATTCCCATCGTGTGCTCTAATCTCTACTTAAAGAGAGATTAGGGCACGACTGTATCAACTTACAAAAGAGAGACACATAAATAAAAAAAAGACATAAAAGAACCCTAACTTTTAAATATTCAGAAAACTACCACACTTAAGCAAAACTTTCTAATTTCAACACTCCCCCTCAAGCTGGAGCATAGATATCAACCATGCTCAGCTTGTTACAACATCTAGAGAAATCACCAATAGGAAGAGCTTTCGTAAACATATCTGCCGCTTGGTCTTCAGAAGCTACATGA